>NDGN010039109.1:0-12491 GCA_002564285.1 Tympanoctomys barrerae
GGGGACTGTGTAGGTCATTTTAAGCAGTTTGGTTTCCACCCCGAGAGCAATGGGCGACCTCAGCAGGCTTTGAGCAAGGGAGCACTGCGGCCGTTCAAAGCCTGTGAGCTCCTCAATAGGTGACTCCTGTGAGGACAACGGAGAGCAGAAGGAGGCCAGCCTCAAGGTAGGGAAGCCAGCAGGGAGGCTGGTGCTCAGGGCCCGGATGCAGCAGAAGCCCCTGGGCTGTAGGATTGGCTAGCCCCCAGGAAGGAGGACCTGTCAAGTTCCATTCTTCTGATGGAATCATTCTGATAGGTCTGCTCTGGTCCACTCTATGCCATCGCTTGGGGAGGTCTAATTATCCCCTTCACCTGGCTTCCCAGGAGTGTGAGGAGGATCATTTGGGCAGCCTCCATCCCAGCCCCCAGCCCACGGCCTCGCGCTGAGGGTTGGACCATCATGAGTGGGTGCTACTTAGCATGCTGCGTCGGCTCTGGGGTCCTCCTGTGTCTCCTGGCCCAGCCTGCCAGGTGCCCCATTGCTGTGGCGTGGACGCCCGCATCCCCCAGGACGGCCTGCTCTACACGTTCTTCTCCCCCTTCCTGGCCCAGCCTCGAGACTTCCTGCATGAGCTCAACCACCAGCTCCCGGCCCTCCCCGCCCTGTCTGGGATCCCCATCTGTAAAATGGATCTAGCAAGGGTAGTTCTCGGTGGACTGAAGCCCGCAGCATCTGTGCAAGTCGTTGGCCCAGAGCCTGGGCCAGATCCCATCGGGGTGGGCAGGGCCACGGGCCGAGGAACGTGCCGGGAAGCGCCAACCGCGCCCGAGTTCCGCGGTTGTCTTGGGCTCACGGGCGCCAGCCTCGGTTTCTCCTGCAGACCAATGGGGCGGGCCCGGGCAGGGGGGCGGGCCAAGGCCGCTGGCGCGAGAATGTGCGGAATGTGCCAGGCTTCCCTACCTACCCCAGGAGAGGGCAGGGGAAGGGGGCCGGCCAAGGGGAGGGGCGAGGGGCGAGGCTCCAGCGCTGGAGAAAACCTGTTTGTTCTCCTGCGGGCTGAGCACAGTCCGCTCGTCCTCGCCTCCCTAAGCGCTCCCGCTGCGCCCTGCGCCCGCCTGCCGTCCCACCAAGTCCGGGCGCTGCCCACCCGAGGGAGCTCGCGCCCCGCGCCCCGCGTCCCGTGCCCACCCCGTGAGCCGGGCACCTGCACCAGGTAGGGCTGTCGAGTCGCTGTCGGACGTGGCCCAGCGGAGAGGCAGCAAGGGCCACCCACTGTCCTGCTGGGGACAAGTAGGGTCCTGCCTCAGTTTCCCTTCTATAACTTCAGCCGCCGCAAGCATCCCTCATTGGGCTCCCTCGGAGACTCAGTTCTTTCAACTCTGGCCCTTTCCACTGGTCCTTTGTTGTTACCCTTCCTAGAAGAGACCCTTTGGTGGCTGGACCATGGCTAGAGGGGGCAGAGCAATCCAAGAGTTGCTACTGCAAAGTCCAGGGATTCTCACATTGCCCAGTACCTGGTATCCATTCTATAGAGGGGAAAACAGAGCCGGAGACTGGCTCACCCGAGAGTCTCCCCAGGGCCTGGCTGGTGGCTTTCGATGGGTGCTACTGGACAGAGGGTGATGGGAGGGAGGCCCTGGGGAAGGGAGCTGCTGCTGCTCAGACAGAAGGCGCCAAATCCAGTGTCTGTGTGGTGTTATCAGAGGGATCTGCAGTGCCCTGCTGTGGCCCATTGTTGTGATGGGGGTAGGGCAGTCCAGAGCCCTGCCCCTGGGGAAGGGCAGAGCCTTCCCTTCTTGCCTCACTGGTAGGCCAGAAGCTCAGGTCTGCCCGTGTGGTGTGTGCTGATACTTCTAAGTTGGGGGACAGCGCTGGCAACACACGAGGCCACCTGCCATCCAGGGTGGCCTGGTGCTCCAAGGAGCTGCGAAACAGGGCGTGGGGACCTCAGCAGTGCAGTGCCAGAGGAGTTGTGTTCTCCCTGAGCCCTTAGCACCCACCCCCAACCCTTCAGGGTGCAGCTGCAGCACCTCAGGACCCAGAGTCGGCAGAGGGCGGGGTGCTCTGCCTGCGCTGAAGCCTGAGGAGAGCCTCTCCCACCCCACCTCAAGGCTCCTCACACTGACCTTAGTCTTGCCTTGGTCTCATGGCCCTTGCGACTTCTGCTCACGGGGCCTACCTGGGCCCAGGAAGCAGGGGCCCACAGGCTGATGGGGAAGGGGCTCTGGGTGCAGAGGGATGCTGAGGGAAGTCTGGCCTGCTCAGAACCTCAACTGAAACAGCAGGGCCACCTGGGGTCCAGCACGCAGCCAGGACACAGATGCACAGCCCAGGGTGGCTTTCTGGAGGGCTGTGGTGTTTGTGTCTTTCTTCACATCATGCCTGGACAGAAGGAATGGAACCGTCTCACCTGCCCCTACCCTCTCCTTCCACCCTGTACCAGAGGGTGGAGCTGGTAGAAGGCACCTAGTATGGGTGCAGGCACAGTAGGTACCCCAAATCTGTTCACTTCCATGACTCAAGTGACGGGTGTAGCCTGTGAGCACACAAGGTACTGCCCCTTTGGGTGCATCCAAACCTTAAGGGCCCCCCACACCAGGAGCAGGGCGGTAGCTCTGCTGCACAGCTCAGGGCTGGCTTCTTAGAGGTCAAAGCTTGCACATCCTGCGGGGCTGCTTGTGTTTGAGCTTTGCTGTGTTCCTGGAAGGCCGAAGCCAGTGCCCCTCAGCCTCTCTCCAGAGCAATCAACCCCCCTTGTCCAGAAGGGTAGCAGACCATGCAGGGAGCCAGATGAGTCACTCAGTGGGCAGCAGCCATCCGAATAGGAATGGCAGCAGCTCAAGTCCAGATTCCACACTAAGCCCTCCTGACTCAAAGGCATCCCCATTGCAGCTGCCCTTAGTCTGCTTTGTGCGTTTGTCTTTCTGCCCAGTGCCACTGCAGCCCCCAGAAAGATCCCACAGGGTGGGAACTCTGGGCCCCCACCCCTGGGCCTGGTAGCTGGCCAAAGTAGGCACCAGCACCTGCTCGCTGAGCTGCCTTTAGTTACACGCCAAGCGAGCCCCCAGGTTCCAGCCCAGTGCACCTGGCCACCTCCTTTCCTACTCCAACTTCCACAGGTCACTGATCCCTTTGCTCTGCATCTCGCCTCAACCCACACCGTACACGGTGCCAGGTCACCTGTAACACAAGCTGGCCTTCTGCTTGCTGAGCCCCGGAGCCACCTTCACTGCCAGTCCCCTTGTGGCACAGGCAGGACCAGTGCCTGGGAAGGGGGAAGCTGCTTTGTGGGGCTCCACTGCTCTGGGCTTTTGCCCCAGGCTTTTGCACCTCTTCTGTATCCATCCCCACTATGCCTACAGGCAAGCAGTGAGGCCGGTGCTCTGGGCATGGGATTGCCTGGGGTCTACAGCCAGGAGGGTGTGTGGCAGGGGAGGCAGGGCCTGGCCACCCAAATGGCTCAGAGAGTCCCCAGCTCAGCCATCATGGAACTAGCTCTGTAAATCCCAGCCTGCCAGAGGCCCAAACTCTTCCACTGTGTTCTAATTTTCCTCTTTCACTGTCTTACCTTGAATGAACTGATAAGTCATTGGCACGTTGTAAAAACAGTGTGGAGAACTCCAGAGTCCTTGAGGCTGGGGACACATGGCACAATCCCCTCTTCAATTGGGGCTTTAGAGGTAGGAGAAGGTAGAGCGGGCCAGTTCACTTTCCCAAAGGGAAACTGAGGCACAGAGAGGGACTTGCTCAAGTCCCATTGGCAGCTTACAAATGGAGCCAGATTCATTTCTCTTGAAGACACATAGAAGCATTGGGTGGGCACTTTCCGCTCACCTGCCCTGCTGGTTGCCGGAGTACTGGGATGACCAAGAACTGTGGGGTGCAGACAGGAAGTGGGAGGGACAGGACAGATGGAGAAGAGATGGGAAAGCCAAAGGACAGGAATGACCCTCTGGGTGTCGTTCTCCAGGACCAGTGTGCAGACTCAGACCCAGAGGTGGGGAGACAGGCAGGGGTCTGCAGTTTACACAGATGACCCAGGGGATTTGGTTGCTAGAGGACCTCAGAGGCCACTTTCAGCAGTGCTGGGCTTTTCCCATGGGGCGCATGCTCACTGCCCATTTCCGGAGAGGGTGGGAAGCAGGAAGGGCTTGCCTAGGCCTAGAGTAGGAGTAGGCATTCCATACCCACTCTTTAGTGCTTGCTCAGTGCCCCTCCTGCAGAGCTGCCCTTGGGGCTGCTGCTGGTGGCTTGGGATGACTCCGGAGAACCCCTGGCCTCTACGGTCACAGCGGGCTGGGTCAAGCTGCTGCTGGTGGCCGCCAGTGTCCTTGGCCTTGGCCCCGTCTGTGGGCATACCTCAATCACTGCATCCAACCCTGGCCCTGGCCATGTGCTTGTTGGCTCGGCACACCACTTTCTGATGACGAGGCCAGTTTCCCAGAGAGCTTGATGTGCTGGGCTGGAGGGAGGGGAGTTTGCTATGGAGAGAACAGCTACAAGGACTCCAAAGGACTCCAATCACAGCAGACTGACGGAGGCATGGGATTCCGGCTGAAAATGCTTATGTCAGGCGCTGCCTGCTTCCAACTGTGGGGAAAAAGCCACAACAAAAACTGAAAGGCAGGGCTTGCTTCAGCACTCTGCTGGCAGGAGCTCTGACTCATTCTTTCATACTTTAGGAAGGGAGCCAAGGGCAGGGGCGCCTCCTTGGGAGCTGCAGACCTCTGGCATCACCCTCAGGACCGGTCTGTTTTCCTCCAGCTCTTGTCTGTCCCCAGGAACTAAGCCTGGCGGCCCTCTGCCTCAGGGGAAGGCTTGTTGCAGAAAGGGAAGCATGCCCCTGAGCTAGTGCCTGTCCCATCCGGGCCTGTGAGTTCTTCTCCCTTACTGGAAAGGCTGGTGCAAGACAGCTCGGAGCCTGGGCTAAACTGGGGGTGAGAAAGAGGGAGGTGAGGAAGGTCCAGGTCCCAGGAGAGAAGAGGTTTTGTTGGAGCATGAGAGGGGCAGCTGGGTTAGTTCTTCTTTTTCTTTTGATCCTCACCTGTAAGTAGGACAAAGGCAGGTAGCTCTGTTGACTGGCTAATATTACCCAGGGGCAAGTAGGGGTGATTTCCTGTCACTGATCCTGCTCTGGCAAAGGCTGAACAGATGGCAGCTGTGAAGATGTGTGCTATTCTAGGTGGAAGGGGGGAAAGAGAAATAATTGGGGTGGGGTGGGCTCTGACTCCTCAGCCCCACTTCCCCTGTTGGGTGTCTAGTCTGAAGATGGCGCAGTGCCTCTTGAGACACTAAGATTGGCCCGAGACCTTGGTTCTTCACCTGCAGAGACAACTGGGGAGTGGGAAGCATGCCTTCTCATGGTCCTGCTGATGAAATGAGGCCCTGATAGCAACAGGAAGAGCTCCTGGGGAGGGCCAGAATTGTTTGCTCAGTAGTTGGCCCTTGGAGTGGGCAGCTTTGGTCTTAACAGCATCTCCCCAATGTCCTCACCTCATCGGTGTTGGCCACTGGGCCATAGGCTTGTGCGCAGTCCTGCGGATTCCTGGTGCTGACTCCTGACCCACACCTGGCAGGCCCACCCAGAACTGAGCTGTGGCCTGTGCTGAGGAGATGGAGCCAGAGCTGTCCTGCGAGCTGTCCTAAGGGCCCATGGGCTGGTCAGGCCAGGGACTACGCTCCGCAAGGTGTCGTGAGGCATGGGGAAAGAGAGCTGGGCTTCCTTGTAGCTCCTGGTTGCAAAGTAGCATGAATCGCCTTGGGAAAGAAAGGCTTCCCTGCGCACCTCGGCCCATGGCACGCCCATTCTTACCTGCTCATGGGGGTCAGCGCCCAGTGCATGCAGACTCAGACAAGCTGCCCTCATCTCCTGTATGTGCAGCTCCATCGTGTGCTCCTCAGAGGCTCCTCCTCCCTCCCACTTTACCCAGGAGGCCTCTGCCTGGCATCAGCAGGCCTCTCTGTGCATTTTGGACACCTTCTTGTTATCCTACCACCTGGTCTAGGAGATCGCTCAGCCTGCTCTTTGCTCTCGCCTAATTACCACAGATAGCTGGTGCCACGGGCCCGGTACCCCGGGCCTAGGTGGGCCCAACCAGTTTGAAGGTGGGCTGTGGGCTAGGCAGACTCAGCCTATTGGCTTCTCTCCTGCCTTTACCTTGTCTTCTGTGACAGAGGCTGGCCCATCACAGCTGTGGTGGGCAGAGGAGAGAGAAGAAGCAAGGGGGGGCGTTCTTTGTTTTGGGGGCAGTGGCAGAACCAGAGTGAGTGAGTGTCCAGGGTAGGGCAGCACTCAGGGCCCTAGAGAGACATAAGGCTAGATGTACTTCCACACTCATCACCAAAGGTGCTGCCCAGCCTTGAACAGGAGGTGTCGCTGTGGTGGGCAGGAAGTGGGCCCCTCAGTTGGCCCACTTGATCTCGCTCCCCAGGCACAATTGCCTTCTCCACTGTTGTTTCCACTTCCTTCCCTTTAGCGCAGTGTGCAGTGTGACCAGGAGTGTGGAGACTGAGCTGTGTCCCTGAGCCAGGGAGTGGTGACTCAACTCCGTGTGTGTGTGTGTGTGTGTGTGTTTGCTGTGTGTGTATGTGTGTGTTTGCTGTATGTGTATGTGTGTTTGCTGTGTATGTGTTTGCTATGTATGTGTGTGTGTTTGCTGTGTGTGTTTGCTAGGTGTGTTTGCTGTGTGTGTGTTTGCTGTTTGTGTGTGTGTATATGTGTGTGTGGCGTATGACACTCTGGGTTAAACGTAGCAGGATGCTGTCTTCTGCTGCTTCTCTTCCTCTCTGACTCCCTACCCACCAGCTAAGCATTTGTGTCACTGGTTTTTGACTTCCTGCATTTGGTAATCTGTGTGTGTGTGTCAGCTTTTCCTCTGTCAGCCACTGAGGACAGCAGACTTACTATGACCATGAAGTCAGACTCCTTGCAGCCTTTTCATTGGTTCCCTACTTCTGTGTAGCCAATAAGGGTGAGGGCTCCTTCCCTAGGAGGTTGCTGGGCAGACTTCAGAAGCTACAGTAGCAGAGAGAAAAGTGGAGAGGGAACATATCTACTGGCATTCAGAGGCTGTCTAAACTCAGAACTGTCCCGGCCCCTCTATCCTGTTCTGTCAGGGAAAATTTCCCTGACTACCTTCTCAGCCTACGTGCTCCAAGTGATAGCTACAGTACGAAGTTTTGTTCTGAGTAGGGCTGCATCTGGCGGGGATCCAGGAGTGTGCCGTGAGGGAAAGCTGGTGTGCAAGGTGTCACATAAGCCAGTCATTCCTTTGGTGACCCGGGCCAGGCCCTAAGCAGAGTGATAAAACAGTTGCCAAGGAATCAAGTTATTTTCCAGTCAAGGTAGAAATAGGGTCCATCGTACCAGGAAGGTCAACAGAATGGCTGATGTGACTAAAAGTTTCTCATGTGGGCCATTTGGGAAGCAAAGACAGCCATCAACCTCAAGACACCTGTGCTATGGGATAGAAAATTCCAGAAAGAGGCACATGCTCTACCTTTGGGGTGACCCTGCAAGAGGAGACCCACTGGGTGGGTCCACAGATTTCGTGCCTCTGTGCCACTCTCCAGATGAGACCCAGGCCCAGAGAGTGTGATCTCAGCCTGTAAGGCCACTTAGGGAAGAGAAGTGGAGATTCACATGAGCAGGGGTCACAGCTCATGAGCTAGCTCTCAGGTGGGGTGACCCCTCTAGCTGTCAGGCCTCCTGGGATGACGTAGCCCAGGTTCACAGAAGAGAAAGACTGGAAGGAAGGGTAGGTGGCAGGAGACAGACCATTGGCTCTTCACCTTCTAGGAGTGAGTGGTATTTTCGTGTCAGTAGCTTCTCTCTCTCTTCTACCTTGAATCTCAGCACAAGGCTTGAGTGGAGAGCCAGTGTGTTGGGCCCGCTAGAGAGTATGGGGCTGTGGGCAATGAGGACTGCTGTCCTCTGTGGAGTTCCGGGTCATGTGCTTGGAAGCTGCAGTGACTGGCCAGGCTGAGAGACCCACTTAGGCCTGACCCCAGTCTGAAGAACGCTTTCCTCAGCGAGGAAGTTCACTGCAGAGGCCAAGTGCCAGGTGGCTGTCAGTGGGCATGCCTGGGCCACCTGGGTCCTGTCCCTTTGCTCCAGGGAGCATTTTGGAGCATGAGCCTTGGGTTAGCAGGGCTCCTGTGTAGGCCAGGACTCTGATCCCTGGGAGTGAGTCCCCAGACCAGTTGTGGCCCCTTTCTAGGCTTGCTGTGGTCACAATGAAGTAAGGATAGAGGTGTGCTGACCGCCCGCAGTTGCAGATGGGCTCTCTGCCTTTGGGGCCATTCTCTGGGCTGTGTGCTTGGTGCTCACTTGAGAAGCACATGCTGGGGCTTCTGGGCTTCTCAGCACCTCCCAGGGCCCCACCAAAGGGATCTTTCGGCAGCATGGTTCAGGACCAGGGGTGACCTGGCAGGAGCAGACCTGGGTGCTTCTCCCCAGGTTGCTGGAATGCCCTTCTGCTAATTATTGCCTTAAAAGCACCGGGAGGCTGTTGCCTGGTCATGCTCATCTGTGCTGGCTGTCCTGCTGCCCAGGTCCCCTGGGCCCATGTTCCTTTCTCGTCTTAGAATCAGTGAGACTCCATCAGAAGGTGAATGGAGGGGAGAGCTAATGGGACCAAGTGGCATTAGGAACCAGGGAAGGCTGTGGAAGGGAGGAGCTGCAGATGGAGGCAGCATGACTAGGGAGAAGGACAGAAGTAGTCCTGACCTGACCCAACCCGAGCCTGGAGGGAGGCAGGTGGTGAACTGAGGGAGAAGCCAGCACACAGGCGGGGTCAGGGATGCGAGTGCCATTTGTCAGCCCTGGTGGAGGCTCATCACAGCCAGGCCTGAAGGAGAGACGCGGATGCAAAACACCAACCCTGCTCTGCCTTGTCTACCACATGTCCCTGTCCCTTTAACCGAGGAGCTGACCATAGCCACTCTGCTCATGTGTGTACATTCTGCACACGTGTGAGTGTGTCCCAATACAAACAGTTGGTTTCTTGGTTGTGAGCTGGCAGAGAACTTCTGCCAAGGTGTAGCTCTGAGGTGCCCAGTGCAGTTGGTAGGAACTTCCTGCGTGCCAGCACACCCTACCTCCCAGCCCCTCCCCTGTGGTCCCAGCTCAGCTGTGGCCACTCAGAGCAGCTACCAGACCATCGTCTCCCTGTGATGCCGGGTCACTTCCAACCTGGAAAGTGGCCTCCTTGATTCAGCCCGCACGGCACCATGGAGGTCCCAGAGAAAACCTCTCCCTGGCTCCAATGGCACTACCCCACAGACTATAGACGGGACAAGAAAGAACCATCCTTCTGCTGGCTGGCGACCCCTGACCGTCCCCCTGCCAGTTCCTTAGCACCTGTCCAACTGCCCAAGAACTTTTCCTGTTCTCACAGCAACCCTAAAGTTACACCTCTAAAAGCTTATTTTGCAAATGAGCAAAATGAGGCAGCCCCAGAAGTGAGGTGTAAGAAATGCAGAAACTGACCCCGCCTCGAAGCAGTTGCTTCCCCAAGCCCTTGGCTTTCTCCCAGGCACCTGGCAGCTGTGAAGGGGTTCTACCTGGATGTGTTATGACCCCACACTCCGAATCCAACACTTCTCCAGCCTCTGTGACAGCGGCGAGGCTCTCAGTCCAGCTTGTAGCACTCTCTGGGCGGTTCATAGTCTGCCCTTGTTAGTGGAGCAGACAGTCCCTGGCAGCCTGTGAGCAGCCCAGGGCAGATGGGTGGGCTTGTCATCTGGCAGTGGCAGGTCCACCGACTGCCTGCCCCCTGGCTTCTGTCCTCAACTTGGAGTCTACTAACTCTTGCCACCCCCAATTTCCCAAAGAAAGTCTAAATGACCTTCTGTGCTAAGGACCACATGGAGGTTGAATTAGTCTGTTTTACATTACTATAACGAAATATTGGAGGACGGATTCTTTAGAGAGAAAAGATATCTACTTAGCTCCCCATTCCGGAGGTTCAGAAGTATGGGACTGGTGTCGGTATGACTCTGGTGAGGGCCTCTTGGCTCACGGCAGGACAGCATGAGAGATGGAGCTCATATGGTGACACATGAAGCTGCTGAGAGACCGGGCAGGGCCAGGCTGGCTCTTTGATGGGAGCCTGCTCCATGGGCAAGCCAGGGTCTTGTGAGTTCCTTCCAAGGTCAGCGCCCCGGTGACCTAATTGCTGTCCCCCTCTGGGAACCGAGCACTCAACATGGGAGCCCAAGGGGACAGGTGCCATCCACACTGCAGCAGGGCCCCACAAGCCATTTGGGCTTTCCTGTGCCTCCAGCAGCCCCCCTGGGTCGACTGAGAAGTGACCGGCAGAGCAACACCATGAGCATCTCCGCACTGGGCGGCAGCCCCAAAGGTGAGGCCTGTACCCGCCTGCGTGTGCCACAAGAGCCTCCCAGGCAGCAGAGTAGGATCAGCGTGGTGGGAGGGCCATGTGGGAAGCCCCCTTTTGAGGCTCTTCGGCCTTGCCCCTGCCAGGAAAGCCTCTTCTGCCAGGAGAGGAGGAACGCAATAATGTCCTCAAGCAGATGAAAGTCCGAACCACCCTGAAGGGTGACAAGAGCTGGATCACCAAGCAGGATGAGTCCGAGGGCCACACCATGTAAGTCCAGGAGGCCAGGAGGGATGGCAGCAGTGTCAAGGGCTGGTGTCATGATCCACGGGGCCCATCTGTACCCAGGAAGCAGAGGGGAGCTCCGCCTGGCCATGTGGCCACAGGCCAGCTAGGATTTGGAGTATAGGAAAAGCAATCTTGTTAAGGGCAAGCCCTGAACAAAGTCACAGCAGTGAGACCCAGGTGCCGGGGCGTGCATGCCACACACAGCTGTGGAGATGGGCGAGGAAGAAGGTGAGGTGCAAATGGCAGGCCTCAACAGGCAGCTTCCCAGATGGAAGCTGCAGGGCGCAAGTGGCAGAGATCGGGAGCTGCTCTTTCAGGACCTCTCTTTCCCCAGCGAGCTGCCCTCAGGCCGGAGTCGCGCCACGTCCTTTTCGTCACCTGGGGAAGTCTCAAAGGCCAGGTAAGAAGTGTTGCCCTGGTGGACTGCAGGTGGGCCTCGGGGACTCAGCTGCAGCATGAGACAGTCCTTGTGGCAGGGAGAGGCGGGCTGTACCCAGGAGACAGACGGCAGACGTCTACTCCAGCTTTGCCCTAGAGCACGTGGCACTAGCCTCTATGTTTTGAAGATATTTCCATGAAGTGTCCATGGGGTCTCTGAGATACCGGCTTGCTCCTTGCCAAGCTGCTGGCAGTGGGTGACAGGTCAACTGTGGGAGCCTCTCAGGTAGTGGTAGAGGACATGACAGCCCTTGAGCCACTGGGCAGCCCCCAGGAACTATGGTCTTGCCTGTCATCCCTTAGTGACTCAGTGGCTACAAACTGCCATGTCCTGTGGTCAAGACCCAGGCCCCTTCCCCAGGGGACTGACATCTGTTTGAGGGACAACACATGTAAAAAGACAAAGGCAAAACAGGCTTCAACATTGGGACAAGTGCTGTGGCTAAGGCCAGCAGGACTGTGAGGACAGTCTATTCATCAGAGCTGGTTGGCTGGGGGACATGTTTCTCAGCTGAGGCTTTTGCATTTGGAGACACATGTAGCTCTGGGGGAGGAATCCCAGGGCTCCAGGTAGGGACCCTCTGGCCCGAACCAGGTCAGCTCTGGGAGCAGAGGCCAGCAGGGCTGTCAGCAAGCAGGGCCAAGAAGAGCTCCCCCCTAGAATGCCAGGGCTGGAAGAAGCTGGACTTTGAAGGGGATGGACACCTCCGCAGTCATGGGACATACCCTCCTTGGGGACCTGCTCTGAGACAGGACCACACTGGGTTTGGCCATAGGGGAGTCAGCTATGGAAACTTCCTGAGGGAGAAGGGAAGCAGGAGGAGCAGAGCTGGCAACGAGGCTAAGACTGAGGGGCAGCTGACTCCCCTTGTTCCCACTTCCCTAGAATCCCCAGCAGCCAGCTGCTTTGCTTGTAGCTAAGGGCAGGATGCAGGAGGCAGCCCGGGCCTCCAGCCTGTCCTCGCTTCACTTTCTGCCCCCTTTTGCCTCGGTAGGTCTCCAAGTGCAAGGGCGTCAACTGGCTATATCATCCGGTAAGCGACTGCAGGACCTTGCCTGCCTTCCCACACCCCCTGTGCAGAGCCCTGATTCCTCAGTGTTGTGTCTTCTGGGCTCTCTTGTAGGGGAGTGTTCACCAAGCCCATAGACAGCTCGTGCCAACCCCAGCGGCACTTCCCCAGGACCAATGGGGCTCCAAAAAGGTACAGTCATGGGTGGCGCACTGGAAAGCAACAGCGTCTGGTCCAGGGTCATGAGACAGAGAGGCATGGGGATGGGACTGGGCTAGCAGCTGGCACCTTCAATTGCTGACAGCACTGATCTGTCCAAGCACCTTGGCATCGGGCAGCGCTGGGGTGTCATTAGAAAGGAAAGGTCAGGCTGGGGAGACAGCTCAGCAGACTAAGCACCTGCTTGGCAAGCACAGGTTCGATCCCCGATACC
>NDGN010040408.1:0-15207 GCA_002564285.1 Tympanoctomys barrerae
TTTTTTTTTTTTTTTTCCAGACAGGGTCTCACTATGTAGTTCAGGCTGACCTTGATTTTTTTTTTTTTAAGATTTATTTGGTACAGGGTCTCGCTATGCAGCTCAAACTCATAGTGATCCTCCTGCCTCAGCCTCCCCAGCATTGGCATTACAGGCATATAAAACCATAACCAGCTTTGGTGGTCAGCATAGCTCGGGGCCTGCATGGCATGTGGTACCAGGGATCGAACCCTGGACCTTGCACTCGCCAGGCAGGTGCTCATGCTGCTGAGCTATCTCCCCAGTCCCACAGTGGACAGTTAATACTGACCTATGGGGTGAATGAATGATGAGCAGGTAACTCCCACCGCCAAGAATCATCCTCTTACCTGCACAGTGAGCCCTGGGACATGTGTTGTGGATGTACTAGGTAGGTGGGCTTCAGCTGATGACCAAGAAGAATCGCTCTGCAAACTGCACGAGGCTGGCTGGAGTGGCAGGGAGCCCACTGGGGTCCCTTTCTCAGGGGCATTTGTGGGCCCCCATGCCCTCGGGGAGGCCCTGCCACTGTGCCCAGCCCGCCCAGCCCTGCTCCTGCTGGCTCCTCCGCATCCAGCCTCACCCTGGCCCTTGGTCCTGCCAGCAGAAAGCAGGCTCAGTCTGTGTGCCCTTGGCCTTCAGTGTGGTTTTCTTGGGTCCTGGCCTGCGACATACTCTTCCAACCCCAGACCTGGTTTGTCACGGTTCTGAAGTTTTCTGGGATCCTCCGATTCTGATTACTGCAGCCAGGAACTCTGTAGCCAATAGCAGCTATCCTGGAAAGTGCCCTGTGCCCTTGGAAGGCCTCTTCCTAAGTTCATATTGGAAGCCCCCAGAGGACAGAGCCGCCCTTTGGGTGTGTGCCTGGGTTTTCTTGGTGGTGGGCTTTGTTCCTTAATGTTGCTCAGACTGGACTGAACTGCCTGAGCTCAAGGGAGCCTCCTGCCTCAGCCTCTAGTCCCTGGGACTCCACACCTGCTACTTTGTTTTAATGGCTCTGGATTTTGATGACTCAGAGATGAGAAAAGGAGGAAAAACACAGAGGAAAAAAAAGTGAGCAGAAAACCTTCAATGTAAGCAACAAAGAAAAAAGGGGCCTCTGCCTTCTGAGCCCCTGAGCCTGGTGGAGGGTGGCCACTGGCTAGGGGCTTTAGAACGCAGGAGCCAATCGCTGGAGGTCAGGGAGAGCAGCTGACCACCAGAGGCTGAAGGGAGAGGACGCAGCTGAGAACCCAGAGCAAGACCGCTCCATCAGAGGACTCCACCACCCCATACCTGGTGACACTCCATTCTGCATCATTCCTCATGAATTTTAAAAATAAAATATTTAGAGTTTGTTTTTTGGCGCTGATGAGCCCCAAGCTGGGCCTCGTGCATGCTGAACAAATGCCCTGCCACTGAGCTCCTTCTCCACCCTCAGCCTCCTCACACATCATCTTGAGCTGGGGTCTCACTGAGTTGTCCAGGATGACTTCACACTTGGGCCCTCCTGCCTCAGTCTCCTGAGAGGCTGGGATTACAGGATTGAGCCACCAGGCCTTATGTATATAGCTCGTAAGTGAAATCCTTGGACTAGGAGATCCTCAAAGCTTAGTTTTTATCCTTGTAAGATGAACTCCATCTCTTCCTTTTTAAGTAAAGGTATTTCTAAAAGTATAACCCGATACACATTTATAACATATATACATTTATGTGCATTATAACTTTCTCCAGGGAACTGTGGCATTGAACACACTTTGTTCTCTCCTACTTTTTCCTCTCAGCACCTCTGTAGATCATTTTACAGAATTGGATAACAATAGGGGGCTTGGGGTGCACCTGCAGAATACTTAGCTGTATGCATTACTGTGATCACCCCGCCAGCCCACCAGTAGGTCCATTTGAGCCGTTTCTAACAGCCACAATAATAATGGTGGGCTAAGCAGCGCTGCACAGATTTGCGCCCACCTCCTCACACCTTCTCGGCGGCTGTGGGTGGTCTGGGGATGCTGAGCGGGTCTGAGAGGAGGCACAGAGCACACAGTCGGCGCAGCACCACCCGGCACCCCCCAGCGGTGGCACCAGCCCTGTTTCTCCCCCAGACGCCTGTGTGTGCTTCTCTGCCTGTTTTTACACAGCCCTGTACAAAGTTCCTGTTAAACCTTCTAACTGTTGTCAATGTGTTAAGTTAGAAATAATAACCTGCAATCTGCAGGCACCTTGTCAGCATGACTGACTGCCTTTCCATATGTGTGAGGCTGTGAGCATTATTGTTTCTTGAGATGTTTAGGTTTTTTTCTCTTGAATATTTGAATATTTCCACCAGATTGTGACTTTCTAAGAATAAGCTAGCATTCCAGAGGCCTGCAACGAGCTCAGCGCAGTGCGCAGGCGTTCCGACGCCTCTGGGAACCCTTCAGCCGGAGCTGCTCTGCTCGTGGAGCCCTCGGGACCGAGGAGACCCAGGCCGGGACGGGGTGCAGGGCTCACGAGCTGGCCAGGCAGGAGCTCCTGGGGACGTGTATCTGAGCTGTGTTTTGAGGGTGACCAGCATCTAGGACAGAATGCTGGAGGGTGGCGTGGGCAGGAGGAGACTGCGCAAAGAAGACAGTGGAGCAGAAGGCTCTGGGGGTGAAACATCATCCCACAGGCAGTTTGCAGCACGAATCCAAGCTCAGCACTGCTGGAGTCGTGACCAAGAGGGGGTTTTCCAGCTTTCCATCACTGGCAAGTTGCCTCGTGGGGAGGACAGGTTTGCTTTGGCTCACAGTTCTGGAGGGGGCAATCCCTGGTTAGTTGGCCCTGTGGCTTTGGGGCTGGTGGTGAAGTGGTGCATTGTGGCAGGACTGTGATGTGGATCAGCTGCTCATGCCTGGTGGCCAGGAGCCAAGAACAAAGGAGAGGCCGGCGTCCTCATGTGCCGTTCCAGAGCAGGTCTCCAGGCCCTACCTTCCTCCCATGGCCCAAGCTAGATGGGAGTCTCTAGGACCCACCATGTGACACGGGTCCATGAGGGACCCTGGCCCTGCTCTACCAGCAGGGAGCTGGGTGTGAGGCTCCAGCCTGGGTAAAGCAGGGCTTTGTTCCCCAGGCAATGAGCACCCAGAAAGGCAGTAAGCAGGGTGGGGCCAGTCTGGCAGGGTGCTGTGAGAACAGCAAGCTTGAGGCCGGGAGCCCCCAGGCCACTGGTGAGGTCATCCAGGAAATCGACAATGAGCACCGAAGCAGGCCAGAGGCTGCGAGAAGGCAGGATAGGGCAGAGGCAAGGCGACCCTGGCTTTCTAACGGAGTGGACTGGTAGCAGCCCCACAAATAAGCAGTAAGTAAAAGAAGGATGAGACCAAAGTGATAGTGGCACCAATAAAGAAAGCCACAGGACTTACGGGTGTGGATTTGTACTGCGCGTGCTACGCCACAGACCACAGGGCAGTTACATTACAGCCCAAATTGTCATAAACTACTGTGACAGCTGAGGACCTCACTTATGAATCAAATGGTCTCCCTGGCCCCAGATCATGTCCATCTGAGAAAGCCGCAGCTGTAGTAGATGAGCTGGTAGGCCTCTCAGAAGCAAGCGCCAGCTTGCTGCTCAGCAGGACTGAAATAGTCTGTCTGCTTGCTCTCAGCCTTGGACAGCGCTTCAGAGTTGAGAGTCACTGTGGCAGTTATGACTGTGGAAGTTGACACAGAAATGTCTCCTCACGTTTGGATAGAATCAAGCAACACCTTTTAAGGCCCTGAAATGATACGAAGGGGAAGCTTTTATGACACAGCAGTAGTACATTCCTTCAGATAAGCGTAGGTCAGAATTTGCTCCAACTACAGAATAGCGAGCAGACAGCCTATTTCCGGGCTGAGGATGAAGCTTGCAGATAGGGTATGCACCAAGCAGATGCGCAGACTCAAGTTCTCTGGCACCGGAAGAAAAAGCAGAAAGAGGAGGTCTGAGTGTGTATCGCTGAGCACTTTGCAAATTGGGGAGGTGCTCACCTGCAGAGGGGGCGAGGAGGCCCGGGAGCCAGGGCTTCGTACAGCCCAGGTCTCCTCCTCCTCTGGGCTACGGCCCGGCCCTCCCTGAAATTTACAGAAACTAAATTCTTAAATGCCCTTTCCATCAACTCCTGTTTTCGGAAAACACACCAAGCAGAAGTGCAGCCTGCCGTCAAGGCCCAGCACCGGGTGTGCGCAGGCGAATTGCTTTATTGCACGCGGAGGATCGCGGTGCTGGCGATTAGGTGCTCTGCAAAGTGCTCGTCCGCCCCGGACGTGAACGATGTCCGCATGCGCATGCCCAGCCTTCACCGCCCCGAGGAAGCACACGCAGCAGGAACAGTGCCAACCGGACGATCCCACCTCTGCTTCCGGTATCTGGGTGTGCAGGACCCGCTCAGGAACGGGTGGGAGTCTTAAACTCACTGGGCCCTCGCTCTACTCAGCTGCCACTCGGAGTGCAGCCGCTGTCCCCATCAGTCTGGTCAACCCAATTTCCCACAGCTGTGAGTAGCTTAATTGGGGATTAGAAAATAACTAGAGCTGTTTTTTTGAGGGTTTTTTGTGGCTAGCTCAGCCCACCCTGTGGGCAGGGCTGGCACAACATGTGGTGCCGGGAATCTAACTGTGGTCCCTGTGCTTGTCTAAACTTGCCTAAGCAGGTGCTTTAGACCTCTGAGCTATCTTGCCCATCCCACCTAGAGCTTTTGTATACAACACAATTAAAAGAAAATTAAGCCACAAAGCATTTTAATTGCTATACTGTATATCTTGAAACAATGTAAAGCAAGTACTACAAAACAGGAAGTCATATCTTACACCTTTTACAGATAGGTCAGCTGTCATTGCTCGGCTGGACCTCCGCTAGGACCTCCTCTTTCCCCAGTGGATGCTCAGTCAGGGTGGCTCGGTTCGGAACTGACCCAGGCCCCAGGGATTTGGATGCAGAGCCTGGACTGAAAACCCATCATCCTGAGCCTCAGTGCAGGGTGCTTTCCCCACTTTCAGCCTTGCAAGAGGACCTGTCTGCTCACAGCAGTGGTGTGAAGGCGCCTGGGGATTTTGCTGAGGCTTTCGTGTTCTTATCCAGGCTAAAATTTCTGGTGACGCTTTCTTCCAATGGATGAACAGACAGGGCTGGGCGCTGCCCATGCCTGGTGCTGAGCTACCCACTGCTAGAAGCCTTTTCGTGACCCAAGCACGGGACGGATGGTGCTGGCCTGATTCCTGAGTACTGCTGAGTGGGTGCCACATCTGTGTCAAGTTGTCTTATTGCAGATTTATAGCAGAGAATATTGATCCCCAAACCTGGCTAATTACATCTACTTTTTATAACTGCAATCAGTTTTTATCTTCAGCAAAAGTGTTTCACAAAGCATTATTTTTGCATGATTGAAAATGCCCCCTCCCCCCTCCCCCGTGAAACAGTGACAGTAGCTGGAAACTGCCCTCCAGGGCCAATTACCCCTCCGAGGCTGGCAAGGAGGCCATAGTATCACCTGTATCTCTGCCACCCTGGCAATCTGGGAGCCATGCTCCTCCAGCTCCCGATTCTCTCCTGTGGAGCCCTTGGGTGTCCGTTGCCTGTCCTTCTCTCCCTACCATCCTGCAGAGGCTGTGGTCCAGTTGCTCTTGGTTTCCTTTGGCTTTGGGTGTGGAGGCTGGCGAATGACTCCACGGCCAGTGCACATGCAGCGTGAGCTCTGCACGAGCTGCCCCCCGTGCCCCTCTGTGCCCAGGAGCAGCTCCAGCCCTCCCCTGTGCTGACCTGGAGCTGCCACCTGCCGTCCACTGCCTGCGCGTTGTGCCTCCTCGCAGGACTGCTGCCCACTCAGCCCTTGGAACGGGCCACCGCAGGCAGCTCTTCCGAGTCCCCGGCAGTGATTGGGGGGCTCTATGATCCGGGTGCGGGTGACACACTTTAAGGCCCTTCAGAAGCACAAGGGTGTGCAGGGGCAAGCAAGAGAGGGACTTGGTCGGGGACTTCGGATTCTGCCTGGACCCCGGCCTCCCGTGAGGTCAGGGCCTTGCACAGTCCTACTCTGCTATGTGTGGTTTTTGTTCCTTCCCAGGAAATCTGCCTCCGACCCTCTTCTTCCTTCTAGCCAGCTGCTCTCCTGCTCCCCACCAAGATCATAGGACCTGGTTCAAGTCACTGTCCTTAGGAACTCCAGGTCTCCTCAAAAACACTGGGTGCACTGGTGGCCAAGCGCATGCGCAGAGGCAGCCTTCCCCGCGTGCCGAAGCCCCAGAACTGCAGGCGCTGCCTCCAGGAGCGGAGCATCACCTTCTAGGGACAGAGTCTGAGGCTCAGAAGACCACCTTCCAAAGCCATGGACGGGGCACCCAAACGTAAGGGACTTGATCCACAGGGGCTGTGATAGCCGCTGCCACAAGATTAGTGGCGAGATTGTAAATGGTGTACAGTATGGTTCCGGCCTAAGGATTTCAATATGAAAATGACTTTTGTCCTTGTCTCTTGTATTAGGATTTTAGAAGCTTAAACGTTTTCACTTATATAACACAAATGTAACATTTTCAGATGTTATTTTAAGCAGCTGGGGCATTTTCCGTGGGTGGAAAATGATGCGGATGTCTGGGAAAGAAATCACAGAGCGCTGGGACTTCCTTGGTGTGGAAGCCGAACCTCTGCCTTTGAGCGGCAACCTGGGGAGGAGGCCAGGGAGGCTAAAATGCTCTGCGGAGGAAAAGTAAGCTTAGAGGGGAGCAGAATGGGGGCGATGGGACTGAAAAACAACAGGAATGGTAAGAGAAAGTGTGGGGAAGAGGAGGGGAGGGAGAGGAGAGGAAAGGGGGGAGGAAGGGAGGGGAAGAGCGAAGGGCGAGGAGGGGAGGGGTGGGAGGAGTGCTCAGGAAGGCTGCTGGGGCAAGGGGCCCCAGCTTCCAGCCAGTCACCCAGGACACGAAGAGAATGGCCAGCTTCCATGACAATTCTAAACTGTTTATCATCGTTAACATCACTGTTATGGGGCTTTTGCTTTTTAAAAATACATATTTACAGTACAAAAGGTTGATCCCATGACCCCAGGGATTTGAGGAAAGCTCTCTACCACTGAACTGCAGCCCAAGCTAATAACTTTTTTTTTTTTTAAGGTGGAATCTTGCTTTGTAGTCTAGGCTGGCCATGAACTTTAAGGTCCTCCTGCCTCAGCCTCCCAAATGCTGAGATGACAAGCATACATGCCACGTGCAGCTCCAATATAGCACGTTTAGAGGTGACATACAGGGGCAGAAATGTCACGGTTCCCCGGGGGGCTGGTGACTTGAGGGCTTCAGATACAGAGACTGCACGCATACAGTCATTATCCATACGAGTCCAACAGTGACAGTTTTTAAGTATTTCAAAATAATTTGTCTACTTACCAGAAAAGGTGTAAGTACCCAGGAAATGCATTACCAATCACCCGCATTTTTGATCCCAACTTTATCAAAAGTACAGAGCTGGGATATTTTTTATATAGTTGATGGAATCATAGATGCATTATTTATTTTGTATGATTCACATTATTAAATTGAAAAAAATGTTCCTAAAATAGCTCTGGAATTTTCTTTTAGGTAGATAATATGCTTTATTATTTTTAGGCCATTTAAAATGAAGGAGAGCTGGCCTCGAGAGGCTGGTGACGTGGAGAGGAGAGTTTTCAACTGTTCTGCTGAGGAAGAGAGATTGGGTGGGGATCAGAGAGGGGAGGGTGTGTGCAGGACACGAGCTGCAGCTGCACGCAGACTGCCCCAACCCGGCATCCTGACACAAGGGGCCCTCAGGCTGTGCAGCCTCTGCAGTCCTAGCATCCCCAGCTGCCTGCAGCTCAGGGGCTCTGAGGTCACAGGGGCGCTGGACTTAAGCCTCTGCGAGAACAGCCGACTCCCACACCCTCCCTCACAGGGCTGTGGACGGGCCTTGCTTCGGGGGCCGGGGACTCCTAGGACTCACACAGGGCAGAGTGGGCACCCAGGGTCCAAGCCACGGCCACCAACCCAACCTGAGAGGTGAGTCCTTGATGTTTGCGGGAATCACAAACTCTGTTCACACTGAGTGGATGACACTCACTGTGCGGGGACATAAGGACTCTGGAGTGAGGCAGGGCCAGGTGAGCAGAGAAGTGGAGCCATCTGGACTCCATGGTGGTCGTCTCCTTCCCCATAGCCTTGAGGCTTTCCAGAGTGTTCCATATTCAGTGATGGTCTTTAAATGTTAAAAATACTGCTCGTGGGCTGGCCAGATAGTTCAGCGGTCTAAAGCGCCTGCTTCGGCAGCGTGCAGTGGCCAGGGTTGGATCCCTGGCCTGTCGTGCTGGCCCTGCCCCCAGGATGCGCTGAGATGGTGATTGAGACTGGGTGTGGTGGCCTGCGCCTATAATACCAGCGCTTGGGAGGCCGAAAACAGGAGGATCACTACAAGTGCAATCTATGTACCTAAATTCTGACCTAAATTCTAAAACAAACATTCAATCTTATGGGTCTTGAAAAGAACAATAAAAAGTGGTTGTACCAGGTACGCAGGCCTATATAGTGCCAGCATTCGGGGAGGTTGAGGCAAGAGGATCACGTTTGAGCTCAGCGTGGACACCTCAGCCATTTGGCAGTGGTGAGACCCATCTCAGCATAGAAGTTAGAAGGGTCCGGGGAGGTAGCTCAGCGTGAAGGCAGCGCTAGGCGGAGGCTCAGCCGTCAGGGTCAGGCGGCGGGAGGCAGCAGGTCGGCCCTCCAGACTCACAGCGATCTCGTAACCGAGGGCGTCCTCAGAGGCTGCCTCACTAGAGCAGGAGAAACGTCCCGAGGTGTTTCAGCGCGCTCACGCAGCGCTGGGTGGCAGGGCGTCGTGCCAGGCGGGCCCTCCCCATCCGAGCCCCACGCCTACCACCCAGTGACGCTTTTGTCCCTTACTGTGGTGTCTGTAAGACTCCGGCTCATTCTTCGCATGTCCCCTGATTTGGGGAAGGGCAATTTGCATTGATTTTCAATCAGAAACATTCTTCTCTTCCGCCTCGCCGTTACTTGATCCACTACGGCTTTATCTGCTGGTGCTTATCACTCATGCTCACGAACAGAAACTCCGAAGCTCTCTCTGCCTGGCTTTATCTGCAGGATAGAAAGCCACACAGCGGCAGAGTCAGTTGGGCCTATCTGAAAGAGACCCAGATGCTCTGCGATAACGGAAAGTGCGGAGGAGGCGAGGCCTCCCCGGGCTGCCTCGTGGCAGAACCGAGGCCTGCGCCCAGGGCCTTCCACGGAGCCACGTCCCCAGCCACTTTTCTATTTTTGCTTTTTCAATTTTGAGACAAGGTCTCCCAAAGTCCTACGTGGTCAGCCTCCTGCCTGCGCCCTGCAGAGCGCGGCAACTGCAGGTGTGCCCCGCCGCACCCGCGCCCCACGGCTCTCTCCCAGGCCCAATGAGCAGCAAGCTCGGCCCGCGCCCCGCCTTCTGAGCTTGGGGCTCCTCGCAGAGGTTCTGTGAGGTCAGAAAGGAAATGAGTGCGGAGAGGACGCTCCAGAGGAGAGCGCTGCAACCTGAGAGATGGAACAGAGTAACAGGCGCTAGTCCTGCTCAGTACAGGCCCATGTCACAGCAACCCACGCGCCCCCACGCTCGCAAGACGTGGCGCGCAGCGGCTAGGCCTCCGCGGCAGCCCGCATGTGCACAGCAGGCGAATGGAGAAAGGCGCTTGCACACCTCTGAGTACTACTCTGCCATAAAGCAGGATGAGCGGGAGGCTTTTGTGGGGAAATAGGTGCGCCTGAGACTGTGCAGTGACGTGAGCCAGACGCACGAGCTAGCTCCAACGTCACACCTGGCTTCTCTGTGTGAGGAAACCAAAATATAAAGAACAAGGTAAAAGATAATAGGAAAGAGGGAGGGGAGCAGGGTACAAAGAACACAGGCAGGCGGCGTCCAGGGACAGCTCTTGCTGAACGATCTGATCCTTGGGTGCTGCACAAGCAGGAGAGTAAAAGGGCAAGCAGCCCGAGAAATTCAGGAAAGGCAGTGAGGCCCCGCCCGGCTCTGGGGCAGACGCCACCCCGCTGAGCTGTCCTTCCCAAGGCCTTTGGGCAGGGCTGAGGCCCTGGTTCGCCCCAAGACCTGGGCTTGGGGCAGTACTCCCAGCTCCACCTCCAGCCCTGGATCCTGAGCCCAGCTGGGTAGAGTCCCCTGGCTACTCCCAAAGGCACTGCCAAAGGCACCTGCTCACTGTGGCCACTGAGAGAATGTGCTTTGCAAGATTATTTAGATGCCTGTTGTGGTGACGCACACCTGTAATCCCAGCATTTGGGAGGCTGAGGCAGGAGGATCGCTGCATGATGGAAGCCACCTTGGGCTACACAGTGAGTTCAAGGCCAGGCTGAACTGCATAATTTAGAATCAGAATAGAGATAGGAGGATGTAGCTCAGTGGTAAAGCACTTGCCTAGCCCATGCTGGGTTCCAACACCAACACCAAAACAATAATAATAAATAATACAAGTCAGAACATAAAACAAAGGCCTTTTGACATAATGGAATTAAAAGAGATGTAAGTAGAGACGCTGAACTGGGGTCGCAGCAGAAAGGGCTCGTCCAGCCTGCTTCAAGCCCCGGTATTGCTAAATAAATGAATAGATATTAAGTAGTAAGGTCACACAAGACGTGCTTAGTATGTTTATGAAAAATACCATCATTCCTTGTCACAAAAAGAAAGCAAAATAATTTTTAGACTACTATAAGTTTACCTCACTCTCCCCCAAAAAGGATTTCTGAGAAGTTACTCAACTTTTGCTATTTCTGTGGACACACATTTGATATAGATAAGGTTTTTTAAAAATTTAAATAAACAAGAAACCACAGCTGACCAATGAAATGCCTTTTACTTTTGTTCTGAAGCATACTTAAGTCTAAGACGTTTCTAGGAATTTCTTCAAAGCACCACAGTAGCTTTAGAAACAATTAAGAAGATATAAGAAAGAAGCTTAAAAGACAAACGATGGCAAGATTCACAGACGGAGTAGAAGATGGGACACAAAGCGAGGGCAGGGCCTCGGGTATGCGTCCTGGGCCTGCGAGCGGCCAGCTCTGCCCAGCCTGAGCCTGGCTAGAATCTACAGTGTCTCTCTCCGGAGACAGCCTCGAAGGTCTTCTCTCAGGATATTACGTCAGCTTTGCTTGAAGGTATTTGTTCCTTAGAACGCTCTGAACTTTCGTGATTCTGGGAATATCAGCTGCGTGGAACCAATTTCTTATACTAGGTCGGAGGTGCTTAAAAAAGAGAAAAGCCACACGGATTTTGGCTCCACCTGGAAAACAGGGTCCGACCTGTAGCGGTGCTGAGGACAGCTTGATGCTGTGCTGCATGGCTGCTGTTTTAGCTGTCACTAGGAGACAGGAAGTGAAAGTGATACTGGAGGTCCCGGCAGGAAATGAGCATGCCTTCCCTGGCCGCTAGAGGCAGCCTCTCCATCCTACATCAAGCAACGGAGGTGTTGCTTAAAAACAAGACTGCATCAAGAGAAGATGCCGCTCAGGGCCTACAAAACACTCTGGCCTCGAACTGCGTTTGGGCCCTGCGAGGGACACTGTGAAAACAAAGCGAAAGATGGCGTTAATCAAGTGTGTTTTATTGCACCAGTGCTTGGTTTCTGCCTTCTCACTGGGCAGGATGTCACAATTTTGTGCCTCTCAGTGATTAGTGACCAACTTGGGGAGACTTAAGAAGTAGGAGACAGGTGTGATGCCCGGACTTCAGGACAGTAAGGAGAGGGATGGAGACAGGTGTGGTGGCCCTTCTGACTACTCAACTTCAATTCCTGAGAGCTCAGTACTCAAACAGAAGGGACATCAGAAGGGGGGGGGGCTCAGGAGAAAAGGTCACGCCCCACACAGTATCTGAAACCTCCAGCCCATGCTCTGATAGACACAAGGTTGAGTTAGGTAAGCGTCACCTAACGTCTGAAGTCCTGAAGATGCTCTCACCACGTGCTCTTCGCACCCTCCCGTGGAATCCCAGATACAAACAGCCGCCAGCGGTCAGAGTTCTGGGAAGAGTGGTCTGAATTCTGTGCAGATGCGTGCAGTCCTGCGTCTTCTGGGAGAGGGGCCTAGCACAGCTTTTTGCTGCTGGAAACGGTTTATAGAGTGCATGCAGGAGCTCGTGCTTGCCGGGGACCTACTAGCTCTGGGCTGTAAGTGGCACGGAAGAGAGGCTTCCACCAAGCACCCCAGGAAGCCCTGGTGGTGCCTGGTGCTTTGCACAAACAGGCGCTAGAATGCGTTGGGTCTGAATTACTAAAGCGTTGCGTTCAAGCATCTTCATTACGGAACGCAGACCACTTATCTACATGGTCGCTGTTCCAAAACTCTCTTGCTAATTAATGCAGTCTTGTCTACCATGAGGCCAAACTCCAGTTTTGAACACTGAAGTGAAATTTTCTTCCTTCTATCATCTTTCTCACTATATCATTTATTTTTTGCTTTAATAGCAAAATGTTTCTCCTTTCTGGGTTGCTCGGGCTTTCTTTGCACCTCGCACGGCAAGATGCCTGCCATGTCAGGCGACACGTGTTCAGCTCTGGTGCTGACAGAGTGACCGACTGGTGGGAACAGCACCTTCTCTTTGTAGCCTGTCGCTCTTTGTAGCCTGTCACACTTGGTTACTATTTGACAGTCACTCAGAGGCTGTCAGCTCGCAGCGTCTCATGCTTCTCCTTGGCTCGCAGCTCCTGGGCTGAGGCTCTCCCCAGCCTTCCTCCCTCTCCCTGCCGGCCCACTCCCATCTACCTACAAACCAGGCTGCCTACCACTCCCCACTAAAGAAACCCTGTAGTCCAAGACGAGACCACCCAGGGGGAGCAGCCCTCACAGCAGTGGTGCCTGGCCACCGAAGGGAGGAGGAGGGCATGTGCGCAGCTGCAATGGCACCTGAACTGCTGGGGATAGTCAGAGGCCGAGGGGCGACTGTGGCTGCCACGCCTGGGGACAGCAGAGGCAGCCAGGGCGCCGGCGGGAAGCAATGCCCTTGTGAGTGGGCATGGGCACGCAGTTCAGGCCAGGCCCAGACTTTTCTTACTTTTGAAATGAGCTAACAAAGATTGAGTTTGCATGTAAGGATAAATATCTTGGCTTTTTTTTTTTTTTTAATGGAAAGATGTAGATAAGCATTCTTGGTGGCGGCGACAGCCCTGGAGCTAAGCAGAGAGCCCCGTATTCGAGTAGCAGCGCAACTCTTCTTCAAGTGGAAGAAGGTTGATCTGTGTGGACTCAGGGACCCTGTAGCTGGCTGGATAGAACCTTCTAGGTCTGAGCCTACCTTCTTTCGGAGGTGACTCTGCGGTGCTGCCAGCTGTCTCCAACATGGTGGCACTGAGGATCCATTTGTTTAAAGATGTGATGACCGGAAATACCAGCTGATCCTTCCTGGACTTATTACCTCTCCTCCCCACAACACCTCCAGCCGTAAAGATCACAGCAGTGAGGGCTGGCCCCAGGGAGTCGCGCTTTTTAATCATCAAAGATGATGCTGAGACCCTCAGGCTGAAGCAGCTTAACTTGTGACCCTAGTGTGGAGGACCTCCAAGGGAAATTTGCATGGCAAAAGTGCTCCCGGAAGCCCCACTACCACCCCAGGCCAGCTTACCTAAGAAGCTCGAAGGCCCCCAGCATTGCCCAGACTGGGTGAGTTGGCCAGGCTGGGTGAGTGCATCCTAGTCCTGGTGGTTCTCATATTGTTGGAGGGACTCCAAGGCTTCCATTATGAGGGGTGCATGGCCAGGAGCTAAGTGAAGAGCTCAGAAGAAAAGCATACAAGTGTCCTACGTGTGCTCGGAGGCACGTGTGCCCTGGGGGCCTCATGGCATGCCAGGCTCTTTCCTTCTCTTGTCCTTTTGAGGATTTCCCAACAGCACAGGAAGCTAAACCATGTGAACAGAACAGATTGCAGGAGCTGTGGTAGTTGCAGCCTCTCTTACTACAAGGAACCCTAAACACACACACACACGCGCGCGCACATGCACGTGCATACAACCCACATGCATACACAATGCACACACACAAATGTGCACACAATGCATACACACATGCACATACATGCATACATGCACACACTTGTGCACATACATGCACACACATGTACGTGCGCACAATAATGCATACTCACATGCACACACACTCACACATACATGCAATGCACACATACTCATGCACACCAGACTTGCACGGGGAGGCCCACAGTGAGCTTTGGTATTCATTATGTTTTCGTCCAGGTTTGAATTTCAGGGTGGATACCAGAGATGTCAGGGGATCCATCTCCCACAGGACTCCGCCAAGTTCAAGCTAAGAATAAAGCAGGCTTTTTCAATAGTTTGGCTTCCAGCTCAGGGTTTAAAATTGCACCCTGACATGGAACAGCACATTATTCACACCTGTGTCAGACAGGGGAGCGGCCCTCTAGGGCTCAGAGGGGACCCTGCCCCATGTCTCTGCCCATCATTTCCTTCTGCAGCCAGCAGTCCAAGTGCTCCGAGGCTGCAGTAATAGGACGGTATGAGCAATAAACAGAACGCAAGCCAATCGGAACAGCCTTGGACCCTGGGCTTTAGCTTATGTCCCCACATAGATTTAGACAAGCAAAAGCCCTGTGACAGGCTAGTCTTTCCCCTCTCCCTCCTGAAACTCATCTTGTATGCTGGGATTCTTGTGTGCCTTCAAGGAGCTTAGGTGGAGGTCACGGCCACAGTCTCTAGGGCCAGCGGCTGTCCTGGATGAAAGAAGGAGGGCAGCCAGAAAACAGGAGAGAAAAGGCCCGGGGTGCAGCAGGCAGAACCAAGTGAGACCAAGCACAGCTGTCTACTTGGCACAGTCTGCAGAGGTGATGAAGGGACACAAAGGACCTCGAGGCAAGGACACGGCCATCGTATCCTGCACAGGGTGGCGGTGACACCTGAGAAGTTCATCCATGTCAGGGAGCTCAAGCTCCCTGGAGTCTCAGATGGGATTCTGGAAAGGAAAAGGGCAAAGGGACTGAGAATGACTGAGATATGTCACGCCATTTACTTGTTCCTGCCGTGACCTTGTGCACACAGGAAGCAAGAGAAAGGAGGCAAAGGCAGAGAGGGGAAGAGGGAGGAGGGAAGGAGGAGGAAGAAGGGGGAGGGAGGAAGGGAGGAAGGAAGGAGGGAAGGGATGGAGGAAGGAGGAAGGGAGGAGGGAAGGAGGGGGAAGGAAGGAGGGGAA
>NDGN010041202.1:0-11440 GCA_002564285.1 Tympanoctomys barrerae
AACTATATATATATATATATATATATATATATAATTTTTCTTCTTAACTCAGAAGCCTTCAGGGGGTCCATGCTGTTGAGAACACAAGGCCTTAACTTTCTCCAAAAGTGATTCTTGGAGTGTGATTCCCCAGAGCAGGAGCATTAGCAGCCTCTTGAGGACTGGTTACAATTGTAAAGGTTTAGTGCTTCACTGCAGAACTACTGAATCAGAACAGAACCCTTGGGATGGTGGTGTCCAGTGACCTGTGTTGGAACAATGCCTCCAAGTACTTCTGATTTTGGCTAAATTTGACCTGTTCTGAATTTGACCTGACTTAAGTCTTGATTTACTTTCTCTTCATTACTTTCAGTCCTGTGAAATCCATTTTTTCCCCTGCTCTTGTTAATGGCCTGTTCACTTGTCCTCTGTAGTTCTCCTGTGGTGGTCACTGGGGACAGAGAAGCTGGTTGGGTCCTAAATTTCTATCCTCCTCTTTCTTGTGACTAGTCTGTATAATGGATTGTTGGGAGCTACAATGAATTACATGAATGTGCAGAGTATCTGACAATACCTGAAGACATGACTTTGCTGTGCAGGTGCACAGTAGGATACACTCATGTAACCATATACTCACGTAATCATGACTTAGCATTAGATCACTATACAGGTACATGGGGAAACATATGGGAATGTAAATATGTGATAAGGATATGTATAAGAACTAACCAATATAGACACAGCTTGTTCCTGCCCTAGTTGTTACCTGATGCTATTGGGTTGATGACATCTGCCTCTGTGTGCTCTTTCAGGGGACCTCAGGAGTGAAGCCACTCCTTCAGCCTCCTTGACCCTGACACGGAGATATCATTATGTATAGTTTATCACTACATTTCCTTTGCAACTAGAGAGACTTCTGAGAAGCAAGAAGGGATAGGGCCAAGCCCATCTGTGGTCCTCATTGCTGTTTTCTGATCTGGTGCCATAGAATTTTTGGCTCTTCTCCAAAGCCAAAAGAACTAGGAAAGGTAAACATTTTGAATTGATTGAGGACCTTGAGGTAGGCTTTGACAGCACAGCTAGAGACACTCATGGAACTATTTCAGAAAGTGGCAAGCACAATGGGGTCAGTGTGTTCACAATAAGGGGGACTAATGACAATGTGTCTTTTACTGCAATAATTTTTAAAAAAATATTAAATATTCACCATAGATTTAGATTATACTTCACATCTTACACGTTTCCTGGGTCCTCTGCCTTTGTCTCTTGCGGGAATCTCTCTGGGTGTCCCCGGCAAAGCTCCTGAACCTCCATCCCAACCAACCTCAGGGCTGCAGGTGGCAATGGTGTGGCTTCTTTTCTTGGTTGAGAGGACATCCATACAAGCTGGATGCACAATTCCAAGTGGGGGCCTTAGTGACAGTGATCAGAGTGTGTGAAGTCTCTGTGTGTCCTTGTTCTCAAATGTCAAGAGTAACTGGGTGCGGGGAATGCATTGCAGCCAGTTTTCTTGGTGTTTAGATCTCAGCATTAGAATATGATCATGGCCAGCTCTACAATTCTGCCAGTCTTCATGAAGCATTTTGCTTTCATCTAATCTACCATTATTAGTGCCCATCCATGGCAAAACTGTATTTTCCTCTTCAGAATACTCAGGCCTGTTTTCGCTCATTTCTCCACAATCAGCAAAGGTCAGGCCTATGCTTCTCCTGCAGTGGTTTCTAGCAGAGTCTTCTCTGAAAGGGAATTTTCCTGTCCTTGTGATGAGAACAAAATGTATGTCACCTCCTGCCTCTGACAGATAGCACAGCATTTTCTGCAGTATGAGTCTTGACCTATCGTAATGACCGTCCACCGAGGATGGCCTGTCCTGGGCAGCTGGATCCGGGGTCTGGCTGAAATAATCACAAAAATACACTTAATACAAGACCACTCTATAAATAGACCTAATCTGGGCTTTTAATCATTTTAGTAAATGAATTGAATTAGCACATGCCTAACCCAAGCATATGTAATGTAATGCACATAGCTTGCTGTCCCCATACTCTTTCCAGTATAATAGGACCCCAGTGTAGGGCTCATATTTATATTTGGGGTATGTGTGTGTGTGGAGGGGGGGTCCTGGGGATTCAACTCAGTGCTGGGGGTTCTCACTGAGCTATATCCATAGCTATATCCCCACATCCTTTGCTAAGTAGGTAAGTTGCCCGGACTAGACTTAAGCGTGTGCTTCTCCAGCCTCAGTCTCTCAGAGTGCTGGGATTATAGGGATGCACCACCAGCCCCAATTTATCTGACTTGTCTTAACTCAAATTTCCTCCCTCTTTATTCCATCCACTGGCTCCTCCTGAAGCTAAAGGTGCAAGCTAATCCCTTGGGGTCCTGGTTGGAAGATTCTAAGTGCCAGAGCTGCATTCCAAGTACAATAATTCCTCTGTTGATTGCCTGATCACAGGTTCTAAAGGGCAGCAAGTCTGATGAGATTGTAAACCCATACTTTCTTTATCGTATCTTATCTCACCCATACAGCATGGATGTTATTAGACTTGTAATTAATAAGGAATGGATGAGTGAGTGAATGAACACACTGTCCCTGGATACAGTAGACTCCTATCTAGGGCTCGTGCCTTCCTGACATCGTGTCCCACCCAGATGATAAAGGAATAGGTGCTGCCCCTTGTGTTTCAGGGTTGTCTCATCCTCAGAGAATTGCCAGGCCTGACACGGACAATATCACTTGCTCTACTGTGTGCCCTGGAGAGAAATGAGCACTGTGGGCCAGATAGAGCCTGCGTGTGCACTTGTCTTCTGTCCTGGTCTTTCTCTTGGTTCTTATTGTTGTTATGGTGGCCAGAGCTGACTATGATTAAGATGATGAACGTGTAAGCGGCCAACTAGTCAGTGTTTGATTTAAGCTGTGTACTCAGAACAAATGCTTTCTAATTTAGAGGGAGAAGCTGTTAACAAAATATCATTTATGGGTTTTAGTTCCAAAAGCAAAGGGGGAAACCTCATATCTCTAGTGTCTTGACACAAAGGCTGTCTTATCCACTTCAGGTACAAATGACCACGAATGGGTCCTGGTTGCTGGCTGAGATGCGTTTGCACAGTGTTTTGTATGTGGTAGCATCTGAGGAAAAAGCCAAGGCAGATAGCATAGAAATGTTATTCTTAAGTCTAAATACCATCTGGACAGATGTTATTATAAGCTGAAAAATGGTCCTTAAATGTGTGCACTGCCTAAAACTTGGAGCATATGAACATTGTTTTGTTTAGCTAAAACACTGTATCTGTGATTAAACTAAGGCTCTTGAGAGGGGAATAAGAATCCTAGATAAGGCAGGTGAGCTTGATGTACTCACAGTGCTCCTCATAAGAAGGGGAGCAGGAGTCACAGGAGATGTGAATGGAAGCAGAGATCAGAGTGATGTGCTTGAGGATGGACAGAGGGGCCACGTGGCTGTTACAGAGGAGCAGCAACTTGTTCGGCTTTGGGATCTACTTGGGGGAGTGGTGGAGCACACTTCCAGGTGTGTCTCGGTGGGTCTTGGGGAGTAGCTTTGTGGTTTAATTCAGTGTTGTTTCCTCTGTGGTCCTTTCCACTGTGAATGAAGCAGCTGTGCTCCGCCACCCTTCATTATGTTTCTGGAATCTGTGAACCATGGATTGAAGCCCCCATACTATGAGCCTTAGCAAAACTATTCTCACTTAAATTGTGGATATTCTGTATTGTGTCTTAGCAACAAGAAAGCTGATTAATACAGACCATGAGCCAAGCAAAATGCTAGATGTTGGAAAGGGCAAGGATGCAGACTCTGTTCTTGCAGTCTCTGAATGATCCAGCTCCGCTGAGACATAGATTTTAGTCTAGTGAGACTGATCCCAGACACTGGATCTTCAGAACTGTAAGAGGATAATAAGCCTGTCAGCAGTAGTTTGTCACAGGGAAACAGGAAATGAATATGAAAGTTAACCCTTTATCTATTACCAATTTTACAATGACAAGTTTGTTGTGGGTTTGCTTTGCAACCAGTGAAGGAAGTACTAGTGTAGAAGGCTCACTTGACATTTAAGTGACGTGTATAAAACATGGTAATGATTCAGATGTGTGAAGGAATTTATCAGGAGGGGTAGCTCCATGTTTCCAATTGGCAGAATACACTATATTCCTGTTAGTCCATGGAGGTCAACCTCTCATAGCTAAAGGGTGCTTTCCATTTCCCAAGAAAGGGTTAGAAAAAAGAAATGTGTCAAGTAGAAAATAGTTTTTAGGTTGGACCCTTCCAAACTGCTCACTACAAGCCTTTGAAATGAATTGTAAAGCTCTCACAGTTCTACTTTCATAGAGTGGCTCTAAGGGTGGACTTCAGGATTAGACACACTTGAGTTTACACCTCAACTTTGGCTTTTGGACTAGGGCTAGCTAATGTCTTAGGCAAAATTTCATCTGTAAGAAAAGAGTAATAAAAGCAACTGCACAATGTTAAGTGAAGTGCTATATGAGGAGGGGCTAGCCTGAGGTCTTGTAATGCTGATCGTTTAATAAATGGGCATTGATATTACTGACTCACCCACGGGAGGATCATGATAGTCATCTACTTTAAAAGCCATCCATAAAAGCCAATATGAATCCATGTTGGGAAGCACTTGTCATCTTTGGTTAGCTCATAGGTAAGATCAATGGGCACATTCTTGGTTCCATTATGCAGCCCTAGCGTGGATCATTAGGCAAAGGAAAATATGGTGTATCATGATCTCTTTTGCTTGACTCTGCAGTAATGGCAGCATGTGTTAAGTGGAGCTTCTGGTCATCTGGAATCCTGAGTAGCTATGATGAACAGAGCTCCTTCAACCTGCAGTTTTGGTGAGTATGTTAGCCTGCTTTCTGTTGCTATAACAGACTACCCGAGACTGGGTGATTTATAAAAATAAAGGTTTATGCAATTCAAAGTTCCAAAAGATGGAAGGCTCAAGTTTGTGAAGGGGCATCTGATGAAGCCCTCCTTGCTGGTGGGGATTCTGTAAAATCCTAGGGCAAGGCAGAGCACTCTCTGGTGAGTGGGATTCACACAGAACCAGATTGGCTTTTATAGCACACCTACTTTCATGGGATTAATCCTTTTATGGGAGCAGATTCCCCATGCCTAATCACCTCTTCTGTATGGTGGATCTTGAATGTTCCCCTAGGCCTAAGGGAAGAGCTTGGCCCTGAGCTTATGTTGCTACTGAGTTATTGTGGAACCTAGCAGAGGGACCTACTTAGGTCACTGGAGGGTGTGTCCTTGGAGGGGATGTTGGAATTCCATCCTCTGCTCTTTTTTCTTTGTTTTCTGGATGCCACAAGGTAAATGGCTTCCTCCCGGATGCGTTCCCACCACAGTTCTGCCTCACTGCAGCCCCCAAAACAATGGACCAGCAAATCCTTCACTGAAGCCTGCAAAACTATGAGCTAAAATAAATCTTTCCTCACACTAAAGTTGGAACAATACAGGGAAGATTGTTTGGCTTCTGGGCAAGACTTCCATGAAACTTCATGAAACACTCCATCTTTTAGAAAAGTAGTAAGATAAACTTTTCCTTTTCCTTATGAGTTGGTTTATCTCAGGTGTTTTGTTATAGTGATGGAAAGCTGACCAGCATAAAGCTTTAAAGGTCCCACCTCTTCATACCTCACAATACAGATTACATGTTAGCATGGACTTTGGTGAGAAATTAAAACCCTAGTGGCATGTAGCACCAGGGAATTTGCAAAGCTCTCCAGCACACCAGACTGACATTTAACAGCATAAATGACCCCTGTGTGTAGATACCACCAAAGGCCAGCTCGGATTGAATATGTCCACACGTCCAAAGCCAGGTTTTGTTTTCTCCGCCGTTAGTCTTGCTCCCCCAGTATTGCTCACTTATGGCACCGTCACCTTCCCAAGTTCTTAAGCCAACACTAGGGATCCTTTGGGACTCTTTCCTATATTCCCTTCATATATTTCCCTAGTAAATCGGTTCTTTTCCCAAATACAATAAAGGTTATTCATATTTATTTATTTATTTATTGGGTACAGGGTCTCACTATGCAGTTCAAACTTGTAGTGATCCTCCTGCGTTAGCCGTTCCAGAGCTGGGATTACAGCCGTGTACCACCATGCCCAGTTTCAGGGGCTGGCACGGTGCATCCAGGGTTCAGCAGCTGGCACAGCATTTGGTACTGGGGATCAAACTCAGGTCCTTGTGCTTGCTGGGTAGGCGCTTAGACTGCTGAGCTATCTCCCCAGCCAGGTTATTCACTTTTATCTGTCTCCAATACTATTTTTCAGTCTAGACTTATGGAAATACCTTTATTTCCTAATTTACACTTTAGTCTTAAGCCTTTCTTTTTTCTTTTCCTTTCTTTCTCTTTGAGACAAGGTCTTTCTGTGCAGCTTAGGCAGGCCTTAAATTCACATGTAGCCTAGACTGGCCTCGAGCTCACGGCACTCCTCTTGCCTCAGCCTCCCAAGTGCTGAGATTACCGGCATGCACCACCACAGCCAGCTATTATGCCTTTCTTTCTACATCCCCCTGAATAGCGGCCAACCTGACTTTTTAAAATCAGGAAATCTATCTTGACACTTTCCTGCTTAAAGCCCATTCACTGATTCCCTGACACATGTTTTGTAAACTGAGAACTTATTAACTGCAAGGTACTCCTATATCCTGAGGATAAAAGGTCCTTTCCTTGTGAGAGGCTTTTGATACAACCACTTACCCAGCAGACTAACAGGGCACAGGTGCAGGTTGGTGAGGTCTCAATGATGGGAATCCGAGGCCCTCCTGTGAGGAAATCAAAATCAAGTCGTGGCTGAAAGTGAGGAGGTGGGGAGGGGGGAACGTGGCTAAGGCCAGAGGGGAAGTTAGAAAAGGTCGCTATGAAGACGGGAGGGCAAGTGACCCGGGCACTAGAAGGCAGTTGCTGGCTGTGCAAAGCTTCCTTGAGACCGTGAGCAGAGACTCAGTGCCCAGTGCGTTGGTTCCTGTGTTTCTTTCCATTTACACCCAGCTCTTTCAGGGCCACTGTGGAGTTTGTAGAAGGGTTGGGATTTTTTAGAAAGCGCAGTGGCAAGAAGAATCAGGGAGCTGGGGACAAAAAAAGAAAGTGTTTCTACTGAAGGGCCATGGACTTAAGATGAGAAAGAAGAAAGGGTACTTGTGGGGGTAATGAGTCAGGGTGCGGTTGGGTGCAATGGCCGAGCATGGAGGGCTTCACGGGGACCACGGAGCAAATGGTTGCCATGGAGAATGGCTGGGGTAGGATGGTGGTAGAGAGTGGGGACAGGACAGATGGCTGCTTAAAATGCAAGCTGTCTGTCATACGTCCCCAGCTTTCTCTACCTCACCCTGCACGCTCAATTAATAGCTTGACCACGCCCATCTCTCTTTCTTCCCTGAACGCTGCGGAAGCTCAAGCCTGGATGGTCCCTGCATTGAGTAAGTGTTTCTCAACTCCCAAAGCTCTTCCTGTTCATCAGAAGAGACCCTATTTTGCAAATTTTCTTTGCTAAGGAGCCTTTCTTGCCCTTCCGGTTTGGGCTGCCTGCAAAACGCTTCCTGCAGCAGTCCGAAGGCTGCTTCCCTCTCCCCACTCACCCACCCTCTCTTTCCCTCACTCAGGCTACTTTGATGATACCAACCAGGTAGTTCTTGGCTGAATTTGAAATCATCCCATTTGTTTGTTGAGTTGTTTAGTGTTAGTCTGCCCCTCTCAAGTAGAAGGCAAACTCTACAAGGGCAGGGAGCTTGTCTGTCCTATGCACTGCAGAATCTTTAGTACTTAAATAGTGCCTGTCCGGGAAGAGTCTAAAAGTTGGTTAATGAACACAAGCAGAAATATATTTTTTGAACAAACGTTCACTTTATCCTTTGTAATGGCTGATACATCATACCAACTTAAGTTTAGAAGTCTAATTAAGTGACTCAGCAGGGGGCTGGTGCCTCACTTTGTAAACATCCGGGGACTGGCCTATTTATAATATAAGGGAGGAAGCAAAGCTTGCTCTCCCCGCTTTCCCTTTTGCGGCTTGCTGCCTGCTGCCACCTTGTACAGTTGTGCTTCACCAAGCCACTCCGCCCTGGAGCCAGCTGACTACAGACTGAAACCTCCACAAACTGTGAGCTAGATAAACTTTTCCTTCCTTAATTTTGGGCATCAGGTATTTTGTCTCAGCAGTAAGAGAAAAGTAACCGAGGCATCAGTTTTAAGAAGTGTTAACCGATATATAGATTTTTTTTTTCTTCCCAGGGAGGCTCAGTCTTTTTGCTGAAGTCACCTGGAAACCCTTTCTAGCAGGAGCTCTGGCTCTCAGCTTAGGGCAGTGGTGTCCTTCGGGGACACTGGGCTACACTTGTCGATGTTGTTTTTTTGATTATAACAACTGGGGCCTGGGGGTTAATATTGGCATATGGTGGGTGGAAGCCAGGGATGCTAAAGAATATGGAACAATGTACTGTATAAGCCTCCACAATCAAGAAAGATCTGGCTCCTAATACCAATAGTGTAGAGGTTGAGAGCCTCACTAGGGGCTGAGAGTAAACCACCTGTAATTGCTGACCAGAGCAAACCTATGTGAAGCATCACTGTGAGGCAATAGTACCCCACAGCTGTGGTGTGCTCCCACAAGGATGGTAAATGATGCCCGCAGACTGCATTTTCAGACTGTGTTCAGGGAGCCCGTAGACCTGCACCAGCCAAGATAAACTATGCTGAAGATATCCATCCAACGTCTTCCAGAAAAGGACACAGCCCAGAGGGCAGGCCTGCTTCTGTAACTGGTTGTTATCTGCTGGCTGGGGTGCCAGCTTCCTTCAAGTAGACAAACACTCAATTATGTGGAAACCCAAGAGCGCATGGCAGTTGGCATGGTCTCTGCACTGAGTGAGTGCTTCTCAACAACCAAAGCTCTTCTTGTTCATCAGAAGAGACCCTATTGGCAAAACACGTATTCAAAGCTTAATTACTAATAAATTCCTGCATGGAGCCACTCCACTGAAAGGCGTATGGTGGCATGGCCTGGTAATCAACGCCTCATTCATGACTAATCAATGGAGAGGAATGACTAATCAATGATTCATGACTAATCAATGGGTGTGTGGGAAAACAGTGCAACAGAACTCAGGGAACTCTGTCCTCTCTCCAGGCCCTGTTCACATGCTAACCAGTGCTGGGATTCCTGGAGGTTAGGAAGAGCCCTGCTCTGGAATCCTGGCTCCCTGTGAGGCAGATGCCCTGAACCACAGAGGTCACCTCCAGCCTGAAACATAAGCCAGTTGGTGTTGAGTCCAGGTTTTAGATACACTGGGGATTATACCTGAGCTGACCTTCATCCCCACAGGCCTACTATCCTGGGTCTGGTGGTTGGGCTGGGCCTTCTAACTATAGTGTTTTGTTTTTTTTTTAAACTCTTAGTACAGTATAGGACATGGTTTTGTCATTAATAACCTGGTGATAGAGATGAAAAAACAGAGGTGGCCTGTCTCTCTGAATCAGGGTCAATAAACGGAAGATCTGGTCTTCAATTTACTGACAAATTCAGCAGTTATTTTTCGCACATGTGTCATTTGTTGGAATGTGGTCCAGTGGGAGAGGCAGATAGAAAAGTAGACAAGGATCACATTAGACACAGACAACTCCTGAGAGGGCACAGTGGTAACTTGGATCAGGATATAAATGTTGAGGAGTCATCAGATTCTTGTGAGGAACAATTATTAATGTTTGTGTTAGTAAAGTTACTCCAAGTAAGGACACCAGGAAGGAAAAAGTTTATATAGTCCCATTTCATTTATTAAGGCAGATGCAAAAAATCACACACAAAATATTAGCTGGATGAAACCAACACTGTATTTAAAAATATACAAGGAGCTCCTTGTAGATAAATAAGACACACATTTACCCAATGGAAGGATGGTCAAAGAATGTATACATACAATTTGTGGAAGAGGAAACCAGAAGTGTGTGAGGAGGTTGCCCAAGTCATGAATAACTGAAGAAATCTAAGTTACAAAATCTCACTGAATATCAAAGTAGGTGGACAACAAAAGAAAGCCCTACCCATTGGTGGCGGTGTCCAGGAGGGGAGGCCTTGGGCGCTGCAGACGAGAAGGCATTCTGCAGGGTGCAGCCAGCTCCTTTAATTAGGTGCCATTGAGTAGAGGATGCGGCATAACTCAGTAGTCCTATGCCCTGCTCTGTAGTCCAGAGAAACCCTTCCCCAGTTCCTCAGGGGCATCTCTTTGGCTCTTCCCTGCAGCTTTCCTTGTGGTGCCAGAAAGCTGAAGGACAGCTGGGTGTCCTAATCCACACTCTGGTTAGGTAAACGGTGTAGAAAAACAGTGGAGTAAGGGGCAGCGGTGTAGAAACAACAGATCAGCTGTAGCCATAGCAACATGCATCACCCTTTCAAGAAATTGTAATTAGTGAGAAAGGTAAAAATCTCGCTGAAATGTATAGTTCCATGTAGTTTTGGAAGAATTCAAGTAGATGTATACAAAAATACCATTTTATAAGAACACACACACACACACACACACACAAGCTCAGATCACATAGGGATGGTTTCCTCCTAGGGAAGGAGACAAGGAATGGAGTGGAGATGCCAGCAGGAAAGACCTGGCATACTCAAAGGAAGGTCGTTCAACATAGGTGTGTTGCACTGGGCATGGTAGCATGTGTCTGTAAGCCATGCACTCACTGCCTCTGAGTCAGGAGGGTCACAAGTTTGAGTGTAGCCTAGGAAACTCAGTGAGATCCTGTCTCAAAATGAAAAGGACTGGGGAAGTAGCTCAGTGCAAAGACCTGAGCCCAATCTCCAGTACTGCAATGAATAAGTGAATGAGTGAGTGAATGATGGTTATATTCACAAAAGTTTGGGAGATATGTGGTGAAATCACAGGAGGTGGCCTAGAAATCCAGGCTCCTAGCAGTGAGGCTGTCCCCAAGCTTCTCTGGGGATGGGAGGAGGGTGCAGTTTCTGGGGGAACTGTGAGAAGAGGGTTGCTGGGAGAATAGCGATGGTTCAGGGGTGTGAGAGATGCAGGAAGGAGTCAGGCTTCTGCCTCCTCCCTGCCTTGTTCCCCAGTGAGAACTCCCCATTTGCCTATCCAAAAGACACCAAGGGACAAAGGGGCCAGTGGTATGCACACAGACCTTCTCTTTACAGCAAGAGGGGGAGAGAAATGCATTTGGGGGTGGGGTCCTAGAGTGACAAGTGGCAGCTATGTGAGAAATGAGTTATGAGCAGAAAGGGTTCTAGTTATTAAAACAAAAAATATCCAAACATGGCTGGGCTTGCAAGAAAAAAAAAAAGAAACACCAAAGAAATAAAGATAGTTTTCTATCTAGAAGGAATCTGGGGCCAGTTATAAAGGAAATGAAAAATTTTTTCTACCTCATTCAATTATATATATATATATATAATATATATATATATATATA
>NDGN010041863.1:0-11944 GCA_002564285.1 Tympanoctomys barrerae
GAAGTCCCCACCTCATGACTGCATGAGGCTTTGGGGGGACAACTAGACACAAACCATAACAGCGGCCCAAAACCAGCTCTGCAATTCACAGAGAAGGATGTGCAGAGAGCGATCCGTGTGACACAAGTGCGGCAGTATCTAGGGCTTGGGGTGCTGCTTCAGCTCTGATGTGTGATCTTCTGCCCCCGGGGAAGCCATAGCTTCTGTCTCGCGGCTTGACCCCAGCCCACAGCACGGAGCACGGCTGTCTGTCCCTCTCTCACCCCAGCTCCCACATGTTTATGGGGAGCTCCCGGGGACCTGGGGGACCTGGGGAAGATGCTGCCCGGTCATCTTGCCTCGAGGGCCGCATATAAGCATCTGGGCTGGACCGATCGCATTGCTTAGAGCTGACTGAAGGGTTAAGGGGAAGCCCTGGCCAGCTCTGCACGTGCCAGTATGTGGAAATAGGGCCGGGCTCAGCCCAAATGGGCACTCTGCTCCTCCTCTGGGGGGAGCGACCAGGTCCCTCCATGCCATAGTACTGGTCATGGCGTTAGCACATGAATTCTCAGGGAAACGTTCAACGAGAATAGGATGCGCACGTGTGTGTGTGTGTGTGCGCGCGCGTGCGCGCGTGGTGCTGGAGATGGGACCCAGAGTGTTGTGTGTGAGACGGGCACTTGGCTCCGAGTTACACCCTTAGCCCTATACAAAAACAGTTTTTAAAACATGATTTTTAAAATTTATGCAGACTTGGCTCTTCTGTGCTGCCCGTGGTGGCCTCAAGCGATCAATCCTCCCGCCGCAGCCTCCTGAGGAGCTGAGGTGTGTGCCAGCGTGCCCGGCGTTCCTTGCTCACTTTCAGTTCACTATGACATGCACGTCTTAAGGTGCCCACATTTCCAGGGGCTGCTCTGTGGTTTGCACCTGGGAACACCCCCAAAAGCAGTCTCAGGTCTCCCAAGCCTTCAGGTGATGTCGTGGCCCCTGTCACCGTGGAGAGTGTGCCCACGTGCCTGTTTGTGTTCGCCTGGTCGGCCACCACTCTCTGCAGGGGTGCAGCTGTTTGCCTCCTCTGATTTGTAGCATCCCATTTCTGAGTAGAGCAATAGTCCCCAATTGCCCTCACGATAGCCAGAAACTAAACTTGAACACCATGTCCAGCCACAGAGAGACAACCATGTGACATTTAGCTGTCGTGGCTCCATTGGTTACTCTCAGTGTGACAGCAGTTTTGTTGTCATTGTTTTAAATAAGACTTTAAAAATTGAGGTGCTGGTAGATGGGTCCGCGGTTGCAGGACCTAACCAGAAGGGACTGGCGTACATCTGTCTAGTTTCCACCGTGGCCGCACTGGGAGCCTGCAGCTCTGTGTGACAAGCAGGCAGAGACAATGCTACACTCTGCAGTGTCACTCACACCTCACCTGTCTGCTGTGTGTGTGTGTGCAGGAACACCATACAGCTTCGTCATCACGCCAGTTCCTGTCCCCAGGGGCAAGACCCTGAAAAGTTCCACCGCCAGCATGCAGCACCGAGCTCTTAAGCCCAGTGCCCAGCAATGGCTTCCCTGCTGCCTGCCACAGCCAGCGCAGGGGCATCAGGTGTTGTGGTCCCTCAGGAACTGCATGTTCGCAGCTTCCCTTGGAGGTCCTTCAGCTCACTGGCAGCCCCCATAGTTCTTCCTGGTTGCTGTTGTGCCCTGCTCCTCAGGGCACACTGAGGCTGTGCCTCAGTTTCCCTAACCAGACCTCTATGGAAAGAGAGCTGGCCCTGGAGATGTGGAGGGCAGGAAGCGTCCCCAGGGCTCCGTGGGGCACAGCCCTGTGGGGCTGAGGGTGCCAGAAGGGGGAAGAGATGGGGACAATGGAGCTCGGACAGAGGGGCCGCACACATGGACGCCCCGGTGGGAAGCCGGGTGAGCACATCCCAGGTACAGATGACAGTGCTAGGCTCGCAGAGGCGGAGGCCCCCTCCAGCCCACACAGCAGAAGAGCTCGAGCCGGGCCTGCCTGGTGCAGCTGCTGCTGAGGCCGTGGCTCTGGCTCCGTTCTTCCCCGACCCTGCTCTCTGCTTTGGTTTCCTCATAGGGGGTGGAGCATCACCCTGCTCCAAGAGGCATCCAAGAGGCAGGTAAGAGGCATTGTGAGGCATTGTGGGCTTTGCTGCGTGAGTGTCTGCTTACCTGGGTCCCCAGAACCTGCTGTCCCTGGGGACCCCCGGCTGCTGGAGTCAGGCGCAGGATTTAGTTGGCTGAGGGCATGTAAGGTCTGGATTCTAGGCACGGAGTGGGGTTAGGACAGCGTCATGAATTGGGGGCCAGGCCCCCTGACCCTGCTGCAGTTCCTGCTCTGTCCAGCACTCTGCCCAAGGGGAGGCAGGGCTGCCGCCCCCGCTGGGTGGGCTGGGCCTCCGCTTTCCAAGGTTGATTCCTCAGAATCCAGAATCACCTTCCACCTTTTGATCCTCTTCGATTGCCACCGAAAGAGGAAAAAAGAAAAAAAAAAAAATCCATGACCTGAGCATGTTCTGGGAAGCTAAGCGTGCTCCAGAAATATTTCCCAGCAGCGCTGGGAGGAGGAGAAACCGCAGGTGCTGGGCAGGGTGCTGGAGGCGCCGGTGGGACCCTGCAGACGCGGTAGGAGCCAGGGCCGGGCGTGAGGCGATCCTGGTGGTGCTGGCCTCTGTCCCGGGACCATCTGCCGCCTGCCAAGTCCTGTGGTGACCACAGGGCCTTCACGCAGCCATCAAACACTGCCGAAGGCTTCCAGAGGTCAAGGTCGAAAAAGAAGGAGGGAAAGGTCACCTGTACCACATAAGCATGCAGTGGGGAGGCCAGGCACAGTAGGCCCCAGTTCTAAGACCCTTGTGAGGCAGCTGGGATAGGGTCCTGAGGAGTCCCACTGTAGGGGTCCCCCACCTCCAGTCCCAGTGTTCCATTTTAATAACATTTGAAGTATTCTAATTAAAGCCTCTATGCTCCCTTTGAAATTCTGGCAATTAGGAAGATGAATAATTGCATAATAAATATTAATCTGCATCATCGTAATGAGGCCCAGAAGCCTCCTGCTGTTAAGTGAGAATTTAGCTCTTTCTTCTCCATGGGTGGGTAAGGTGGGGACGCCCCTGGCTGTGAGGGACCCTGGGCTGCAGCCCCCAGCACAGCCACCGTACCTGGTGACCAGGGGCACAGGGCTTCCTTCCTCGGGGCCTCAGTTTCCCACATAATCAGTGACAATGTGGGTAAGATGACCGCTAAGGCCCTGCCAGCCCTGGCTGTGTAGGAGGTGACAAGAAGTTTGCGAGCTTGTTTTAATGAGGTCAAACCCCACATGTGGGACCGTGACTGTGGGCAAAGCCGCGCAAGATCCCTGCTGCCCAAAGCAGCCCCTCAGCTCTCTCCACACACTTGGGCTCAGCCTGCCATGCATGAGCGCCCAACCTGGACCAGGAGCATCAGCCCCACACTTCCCCAGGCCGGGCCTTTAGGAGATGTGGCCTTTGCAATCCCATCCCAGGAGGAGGGAGCAGGGCTGCTTGTTGCTGAGAACAGACATAACCACGCGCAGCTGCAGCACCAAGGGTGGCCCACACGGTCCCAGCCCTGAGTAGGTGACACTGCCGGTGTCTTTCTCAGCTGCTGCCGCCTGTCGAGTCCTGGTCTGGCTTCTGCCCTGTGATGTTCCAGATCCGTGTGGCAGACGTGGGCTCCACAGAGGCAGTATAGCTGCTGGTTGGGCACAGGGCACCCACGAGGTGTCCACTGGGCCACCTTGCTCTGTCCTGCAAGTGCCCACCCTGGGCCTTGCGGGGCACCCCTTCTGAGACCTGCACAACCTGAACACATAGCCATGGGAGCCTCCTCCTGTGCTGGCCCTGTGGGGCTGACCCCAAGGTGCCAGCTGGCCGGGGCATGTTCTGAGCTCACTGTCCACACTGTCTGGCTCTCTCTTGGCTGGCATAGGACAAAGTCTGCATGCTCTCCCTCCCCCTCTCTTCCTTCCCTCCCCTTCCCTTCCTTCCTCCTTCTTCCCTCCTTCCCTTCCTCACTTCCTTTCTTTTTTCTCCCTCCCCTTCTTTTCCTGCCCAGATGTTCCAAGGATAGAGAGCTCCCTGGTAGAGATTATTCGGGCAGAGGTACACTGCTCAGACTTACCATCCCTCCTTACTTTTGTACAGTCTGTGCGTCTTGGTCAGAGAGCCCTAGTGCCTTTTTTGTACAATCACCTTGTTTACAAAGCATTGTAATTTTTGCTGATTACACAGTACCGCACTGTAGCTTTGTGTTCTGTTCTACCTTACAGTCCTGCATGTGAGAGTTATGCAAATAAAAGCAAAGCCATCAAGTTGGAGTCTCCTTGGATCCTTTCTTTGTTCTGAATACGGCTCATCTCATACTGCATCCAGTTCCTCATTTAGCGTCAGATTCCCTAACGACCTAGCCAAGAGCACGCACGCTGAGCTGCACCCCGGTTCCCTCTCTTTTCAAAATTTTGGGACAGGGTCTCGCTAAGTCGCTCTGAGCTCCAGGCTGGGCTTGAACTTGCATTGGTCCCGCCTCAGCCCAAAGATGGCCTTGGGACCCCTAGGTCCTAGCCACTGCACCCTGCAACGCTTGTGCCTCTGTGCCTCTCCAAGCACATTGCCTGCGGGTCCGTCCGGCCCCTTCAGCCCTGTTCTCAGCATCCGGCAGCTTCAGCTGCCTCACCCACTTCCAGTCCCCCTGTTAGTAGCCTCAGCTCCAGCTGCAGTGGCACAGAGGGTGGGGTGGCTTATGCGGGGCTGGAGGGCTCGGCGGTGTCTGCACCTCCCCCCCCAGCCTGGCACGTGGGTCCCCTGCTTTCCAGCTGCCCAGGGCGGTCGGGGTGCTGGTGCCCCAATCCTGACCCTGCTGTGCTGGTCTCACTGCTTTCTCTTCTCTGCAGCTCTCTGGGCATAGGGCCTGGGCCAGGTCACCTCATGGCCCCAGAAACTTGGGGACACATTTTCTAGTGACAGAAGGGGGTGGGTCATCTGAGTGTAAACTGTACCTGGAAGGCAGGTAGTTCTAGCCCAGGATGAGGTTCTGAATGGAGGCTGAGGTGCTGGGGCAGGGCGGTGAGCGGCGCCTCCTTCTCTAGGGACCTGGGTCCCCGCCACCCCATGGACAACACACCTGGGCTGCATGGGCCCCAGAGGTGTTGGGCCAGGCAGGAGCAGCTGCTGCAGCGGGTTGGGACTGTTTACCCTCTAAACACCAGCGCCGTCACCATGGCAACCACCCTGTCTCATCAGTGATGCTCACATCTGCTTGGCACCTGGTACGAGTCCATGCGAGTCACAGGCAGTGACTCATCCGTCCACATGGTGCTGGAGGTCGACGCTGCAGTTACCCGATCCTACAGGTGGGGAAACTGAGGTCAGCGAGAGAGGTGGGGTACACTGGGGTCTCACAGAAGCAGAGCTGTCAGAAGGGCTTGCGGGCGGGGGGCTCAGGGCCTTCGTGATGGTCCCTTGACCTTGTGACAGGAAGCTGGTGGCAGCTTCGGAAAGGGCTTCTGCTTGCTGTGCTGAGCCCGTAGGGGGGCTGGGGTGCACGTGGACCCCATGGTTATCAGAAGAGGAGCTGACGTGGTTAGCTGAGCACACAGTAGGTGCTTTTCTCCCTCTGTCTCTTCCCATCACATGCCTGAATACGGTAGCCCCTTGGAGGCCGCCTGTCTCAGTGTCCCTGAGGTGGAGCTGGCTGTGCCCCGGCTGGGCCACTCCCTCCCTGTCATACTTAGCAGAGCAGGGAGGTTCCTGAGGTGGGGAGCCTACCCCAGCCCCCCATGCCAGCCTCTCTATTGGCAGAGCTAGCAGAGATCTTGTCCCTACTAGCTGGCCCCCAACTCTGTCCTGGGGACAGCCGCAGCCCAGGCTGACCTCGAACTTGCAGTGCTTCTCCTGCCTCAGGCCCGAGTGCCCAGACCACAGGTGTGCAGCCAGACGCCCAGATCACAGGTGTGCACCTAGACGCCCAGACCACAGGTGTGCACCCAGATGCCCAGATCACAGGTGTGCACCTAGACGCCCAGACCACAGGTGTGTACCCAGATGCCCAGGCCACAGGTGTGCACCCAGATGCCCAGGCCACAGGTGTGCACCCAGACGCCCAGGCCACAGGTGTGCACCTAGATGCCCAGATCACAGGTGTGCACCCAGATGCCCAGGCCACAGGTGTGCACCCAGACGCCCAGACCACAGGTGTGCACCCAGACGCCCAGACCACAGGTGTGCACCCAGACGCCCAGGCCACAGGTGTGCACGCAGACGCCCAGATTCCCACCTCCCTCTTCGGTGCCTTGGGGCTAATGCCCCAGGGCCTTGGGTAGATGCCTGCCATGCTGGGGTCCTGTTACAGGAAAAATGGAGGGGGTTTCAAACCATAGCTTGCCTTCCAGAGGAAGGGCCAGCCATACCGCCAAGGCCTGGGGCCCCGCTCTACCTGTGTCTCCCAATCCCACCAACTTCCGGGGCAGGAGAGGTTTTCAGGTGTGCGCCCCAGCTGCCACTGGCTGCCAGGCAGCTGTTAGGGACAAGTGGGAGCCTCGTTTCTGGCCCCAGTTGCAGCCCTGTAAAGGTCAGTGCTTTTAAATGACCCGGGGAGGAGGCCTCTCCACCAACCCGGAGTGGTTACACCTGCGTAGGTAAACGCCAATGTCCTCCATGATTGCTGCCTCGGGCAGGGTGATGATCAAGTGACAATTTAGTGGTCTCCTAGGAGAAGCTGTGAGCACTAGGAATAATACTCAGGATAGGTCTTCATGGGGGCCTGGCCATCTGGGGACCCTGGGGACAAATGGAGCTGCCAGGGGCCGGGGCGGCCTTTACGGGTGCTCTCAGGATTTGTAGCCACTCACCCACCCACCTACCTGCCCATCCCACCTGCCCACCCCACCCATTCCACCCACCCACCCACCACACTCACCAGTCTAACGTCATCAGCCAAATTCTCACCCTAGTCCCTGCCCCCCCTTCTCTCTCCTCACTGCTGCCCCTGAGGACCCGCCCGTGCGGCTGTGGCCCTCCTAGCATCTCTTCCCGGCCCACACCTCTATCTCCCAGCATGGGCCTGAGATGGGCCTCCCCTGCTCTGCTGGCTGCAGGACTCGATGCTCCTACTCCAGCCCCTCCCTGCGGGCTCCCCGCTCCTCTGGGGTGCCCAGCCCTCTCCTTCCTTCCTGTCCCCAGGGTCCTCTCTTGGGCCCCCATCAGCTCCTGGTGTACCTGGTCCCCAACTCTGCCGGCCTGGTGCGCTTTCCTTTGGGTCCTATACTAGTGTTAACTGCTGACTGTGTCCCCAGTTGGATTTCTAGTTACTTCTCTGCCCTGCTGTGCCCCAAGCCAGCTCCATTTTTCCAGGGGGTGACCCCCCAAACTTGGGGTCACCCAAAGCCTCCCATTTTCTGACACCCCTGGCAGATGTGTGGGCAGACCCTGGGCCCCACCTCCCCAGCTCTGTCCTTACCCGGCTCACCCTGTGCTCACCACTTCTTAGGGCTTCCTGCCTCCTCTGGCCCTGCGCATGAGTCACAACCTGGCACATAACTGGGCTCAGACAGAAGCTGACGTCCCAGTGGGGACGTACAGTCTTCCCTGACCCGACATCTTCCCTGACAGGATCTGCTATGCAGACCCTGGGGATGGGAAGGGCAGTCACACAGGGCCCTGCAGTCTTTGAGGTCTGCTCTGCAGGAAGCCAGAGGCTTTGGCCAGGTTTAGGGGTGGGGGTGGGGCGTGTGGCCCCTGTGATGTGGGATGGCCCCTGTGATGTGGGATGAGTTGTCAGGGGACAGTGCAGGACAGGACAAGTGTCACAGTGTGACCAGTGCTAAATGGCTATGTTGTCAATGGGCCTTGAAGCAGCCCAAGGGTAGCGACAAGTGCAGGGGACATGGTCCCAACCATGCTGGCTCCTGTCCATTCTGGAATCATCCGTGTCCCCCACATGCAGTCACCAAAGCATCTGGTGTGGGAGTTGTTCTCTGAGCTGGTGCTCTTGGCTGTGAAGGGGGTGGGAGGGGCCTCCTGCAAGGCCATGAGAGGGTCCCTTGAGGTGATCTGGTGCCGTCAATGTGAGCCCTGACTCGGCCCTGTGCTCTTCTTGCCTTGGGGTCAGGCGGCTGGACCTTAAGGACCAACCGGGTGATATAAGATGGTGACTGCACCGAGTGGTTGTGACTGTCACCTCCCTGTCACATGGTCTGAGAGAACAGGGCCGGGGTCCTCAGATCTGACTGAAGTTTCCTCCCAGGGCCTGGTGGGGTGACACAGGAGGGGCAGGGCCCTGACTGAACACTGGAGAATGGGGGCCCTGTGGTAGGCTGGAGCCCAGCAGGGCCCCGTGACTGTCCTGGTCACGCCCTTGGAGGCCAGCCCTCCTGGAGCCTCAGGGAGGGGCTGAGGACGGCTCCTCGGCGGGCCTGGCTGCCTCCCCGAGAGCACCGGATGGAAAACACCTTTCTCCTCTCTGGCCTGTTTTGGACTTTGCAGTGCATGAATATTTGATGGGAAATCAATGTCTACATCGGCACCTCACCTCAGGGAGGGCTGGGAGCCAGTGTCCCCGGAGGGACAGGAGGGGGCTGCTCTGCCTGGAGAAGGGTCCAGGGGCTTCTTGGGCTGGGTTGGGGGTCTGTGGGTTCCCCAGGGAGCTGGTGCCAGCGGGGACCCCTGAGGGGGCAGGTTCCTGTTCCCTGGAGCTGGGACCAAGTTTCCTGCCTCTGTGGGAAGATGGGGGTGATCGTGGGGCCATACGTCCCAGTGGGTACAGAAAAGACTGGGCTGTGTTGGGTGACCAGGATGCCCCTGTGTCCTCCACTGTTGGGCTCGGTGCTGTCTTCAGCCCAGTGTAGCGAGCTGGTTGTCACGCCAGGGTTGTGGTGACCTCAGATGCCGCATCTGCAGAAGCCAGGCCCTCTCCTGGGGCTCTACATCCTGGCTGCTCGCTCCGCCCACCACTCGCCACAGGCGACTGAGGAAGGGTCACCAGGCAGGGCTGAGGAGCTTCCCACTCACATCCGAAAGCCAGACCCACCTGCCCATGACGCAGGACGAAGCTGCAGGTCCCCTGACTCGGCCAGGGATTTCCAGGGACATCAGTAAGAGGCGTAATAGGATCCAAGAGGCAGAAAGTTACATTTAAAAGGGGGAGGGGGCTAGAGAAAGCCTTCAGGCCTCTGAGGGGCTCGACGATCCTGAGCTGCCTGAGTGTTTTCAAGCCCGAAAACTAGACTGTGTATTCCTCCTGGGTGCCGCTTTGCACACTAACCCTTTCATGTGTCCAGTGCTGCCCACTAATATTTCTGCTTCCTTTTTTTTTTTTTTTATATAGGATCTTGATGTGCAGTTCAGGCTGGCCTTGAACTAACCATGTAGCCCAGGCAGGCCTGAAACTTACCGCAATCCTCCTGCCTCAGCTTCCCAACTGCTGGGATTCCCAGTGTGCACCTCCACACCTAGCTCTACTGCTGCTTCCTGAAGGTGTAGGGAATATAATTTATCGGAGAAAAATAATTGGTCTATGCACGTGTGTATGTGTGTGTGTGTGTGTGTGTGTGTGTGTGTGTAGGTGAAAGAGACTGGCCCAGGCTTGTTTCATCTTGAGAGAACAGAGAAAGAATGTAAATCGGGCTCAAGGAACTCTGCATCCCAAAAGCACAGTTTTTCTTAAAACTACAGTTTATTTATTTATTTTTTGATTTTGTTTTTGAGACTGGGTGTTACTATGCAGTTCAGGCTGGCCTGGAACTCACTCTGTAACCCAAAAATGGCCTCAAACTCCTGGCGATGTTCCTGCCTCAGCCTCTGAGGGGAGGGATCAGAGACATGCACCACCACTCCTGGACAAAAATGCAATTTTAAAATCCCAATTTGCTTGTCCCCTTTTTACCTCACTTTCTTTCTGCTATTCCACCTCAGGAGACGGCAGGACCCGTGTCACTGACACACTTCTTCTTCCTGGAGGGCTGGCTCCGCCAGTTCGCTCCTTTCCCTGTACTTAGCCTGCAGAAAACTCCTGCTACAGGGACCCTAGGAGAGGCCGAGCTCCCCCAACTGTCCCCGCGTCCCCAAGCCCACCTATATTCTACCTATTCTGCGGCCTGTGGCTGCACAGCCTGGAGCAGCTCTGTCTGTCCTCCGAGCCTCGAGTCTTGGTTCCCATTGGAAAATAAGGGGGTGCAGGGATTGCCTGCAATGGTGGCTTTGGGGAGGTATAGATCCAGGGTCACCTGACAAGCCACTACTTTCAGAGCCATGAGGGCAGCTGCCCTGGGCCCCTCTTCCTGACTCCGCATGTCCCTGCAGTGTCCCCTCTGTTGGTCATTCTGTTCCTACAGGACAGGCACAGGCAGGGGAGAAGAGGAGAGGAAGGGGGAAAGGGAAGGGAGGGGAGGCCCCTTGCCCCCACCTGCTCCTCACATGCCTGGGTGTTGCCAGCAAATGTGGCTTCCAAGGGCTGTAGGAGCTGCTTGGGAGCTGTCGCTGGGGCTTGGGTGGGTGCCTGAGTGGGGTGTGGGGGCCCCAGGAGGTGGCAGCAGCCTCTGGAGGGGCCGTGTGTGGGCCGGCACCAGGCGGCCTGCAGCAGGGCAGACGGCGGGCTGTGGAAGGCAGGGCCGAGTCTCATGTGTGCATTGGGCTGGGCAGTGGTGGGCACGTGACCTCCTTTCCTCACTGTGTCAAGCCTGGAAAGAGTGGGGTCAGCTGTCCCCAGACCAGGGCTTGGTTCATACTTGGTGGCTCCAGGGCTGGTGATTTCTGCCGAGCCTCTCTTTGCTCGGATTCTGGCTTCCCTGAGCCACTTTGAAGGTTTCCCCCTTCCCCTCCTCTTCCAGGCCTTGATCCCCCCAATATACGTGGTGCAGGGTGACCCCGACTCCGTCCCTGACTATAGCGCTGGTCTCCCGTGGCCTCCACCCCAGGCCCTGCCGGTGGTCCAGCTGCTGCCTTTGTCTGGGTGGGATTCATTCTGCTCCCTGCTGCCCTCTTGTGGCCACAAAGGATGTGCTTGGGGCGTCCTCAGGACACTGGGTGACTCCTGGACCCCCAGCCTAGCCCAGGTCTTCGCGTGGTTGCCCCTGTGGTCCTCTTCTGCCCAGACTGTACCAGCTGGCTGAGCCCAGGCCTCGCCTGCACCGCGGACCCCGTGGGGGACTCCTGGAGCAGACAGCCATCCACTTAGATTTGGTCCCCTTGCTTGTTGTGTGGCCTGGGACACAGGAGCCCCTGGGACCTCGTGTGTCACCTGCCAGGTCAGGCACAGTCTCCCCAGGTGAGGGACAGTTCCCAGTTCCCAGGACGGGGTGGGGCTCAGCGGCATTGGTGGCCTTGTGTCCAGCAGGCCCAGAAGTCCCGTCCCCAGGCCGGCCCTGCCTGTCCTGCGCGAGGGCACGTGTGTGAGGCTGAGGGCAGCGGTGTGGTGGCTTCTGCAGCGAGCAGCTCTGGCTGTCACTGCGGGGACTGTGTGCTGGGGTGGAGGCCTCTCTCTGCTGCGTTAATGGTATTTCATGCATTGTTTTTGAAATAAAAGAAACACAGAACAGTTCAAGGATTAACTGAGACTCAGAGAAAGACTGCTGTTAATACTTTGGCCTGTGTGGTCTGACTTCCCTCCCTTACTTTCATCCTTCCCTCCCTCCCTTTCCTGTTTCCCTCTCTCTTGAAACCATCTCTCCCTCGTTCTTCTGAAACGACCCATGTCTCTGTATCAGTCAGAAAACCAGGTAGTGCTGCCGTAACAAACAGCCCCTAAAGGCTGGTGTCGGTAGGGCCGCTCCTCCCCTTTCCTCACATCCGGTAGAGCACAGCAAGCCGCACGCCGACCCCAGTGCCACAGGCCAGGGGACAGCAGGACACCCAGGAGAGCTGTGTGTCTATGTATTCAGCAGGATACAAATAAAGAAAAGAAAGAAAGAAAGAAAGAAAGAAAGAAAAAAAAAAAA
>NDGN010042224.1:0-12728 GCA_002564285.1 Tympanoctomys barrerae
AGTTGTTGACTTGAGCCTTTTGCAGCTCAGCATATTAATATGGCTTTACTTTTTATACTTCATAAAACAGCATTTTGAGATGAGATGAAAATTATGTGACTTCCAGGACCCAAGTAAAAATCATAAGGCAACGTGGCTTCTTGTGTTAAGCCCATTTTTGAGATCTCAAAGTCTCTGAATCTTGAGTCCAACTTAAAGGTCATGCTAAGTCTAAGAGCGTCTTAGGCTAAGTGAAGCAAGCCAAGGCCAGCTCCTGCATGACCCCCCACTTTCTTGGGGAACCCAGAGTAGTCCGAGACACACACTCTCCTGTGGAGGGGAGATGGGAGGGTTGTTGAGTGGGCAGGTCCGCTGGGAAAGATGCAGAGTCCTGGGGGTGGTGGCCGCACAGTGGTGACTGTACTTGTCAGGCCCTTGCACTTCCCAGGCGGGAGCTTGTCCCATTGAGCTATATCCCCAGCTCGGTGCAGACGTTTAAAGTGGTGAAATACATGTTATTCATATTTTTCCACAATATAAAAGCATCACAAAAGTAGAAGCTTTGGGAAATAGATACAGCCTTATTTGCAACCTGGACATGATACATATTTTGATGTTGGCGTGGTTAGTTCCACTTCCTCTGTCGGCTCTTGGCACATTCTGAAGCCCAGTGACAAAGCAGTACCTGGAGTTTTTGCTGAGAAGTGGCCAGAGGGCCAGTGCCTGTAGCACGATCAGAGGAGAGCAGCTGCCTGCGCCCCTTCCATGTGTGGCCCCAAATGTCATACAGACACTTGCAGATGTCGCAGCAGAGCTGGCAGCACCTGAGCAGAGGGGGTGACACTTCAGACGTGTGGCTCAGACTGCCCCTGTGAAGCCAGGGTAGTGGCAGTCACTAGCGTAGCCAGTATCTGTGCTTGGCAGAAATGTCCTTCTGTGCAGTGGGACTGTGTCATTGCGGGCCCGTCCTGCTGCTGTTCTCAAGCTGAGCAGCCCTGTTGGCAGGTGAGCTGCCTGAGGGTGTGGGTGCCCTCCTCGGGTGTCTGTAGGACCAGCATTTCTGGATAGTGGGCGCTGTGGGGAGCGGGTGTGGCTCACACCTGTGACCCACACTCTGGGAGGTACAGGCCGGTGACCAGGGATTGATGCCTAGCCTGTGCAGTTGGGAGAGAGCCTTCTGAAAACATTACAGTTTTAGTCAGGGCCTCACCACGGGGTGCCTTGGGTGGGCTTCTGCGGGCCCAGTCTCCTGAGCCGCCTCTGTTGCAGCACCCAAGCCTGCAGAGCCCGAGGTGCCGTCACCAGCGTCCTCGCACCACAGTGGCACGCAGCCAGCCTCGCTGGCCGAGGGCAAGCGCACACCGCAGGGCAGCCAGAACTCCCTGAGCACCGTGAGCTCGGGCAGCGGCAGCACAAGTGGCATCGGCAGCGGGGGCGGCGGTGGCAGTGGCGTGGTGAGCACCGCTGTGCAGCCCTACGATGTGGAGATCCGGCGTGGTGACAGCGAGGGCTTCGGCTTCGTCATCGTGTCCTCGGTGAGCAGGCCCGAGGCGGGCACGGCCTTCGGTGAGTGCCGGCGCAGGCGAGCAGGCGGGCGGTGCCTCTGCGGTGACCAAATGCAGGTGCATCTGCAGCCTTTCCTTCTGAGGTGGCGTGTGCCCAACTCTTGGGGCCTTCGTTCTGCATGGTCATGCACGTCACTTCAAGCATTCTGGAGAATTGCATAAAACCTGACTAGCAACTCCTTGACAAGAAGGAAATCTGAGATTTTTGCAAGAGACAGATTTTGGAGAGGTCCTGAGTAATGCGTCATTCAGAGAGAACCCCCAGAAGGCCTTGAGAGTTGTTAGAGAGCACAGAATATAGAACTGTGACATGGAGCCTCTGCCCACCTGGTCTGGGCCCCTCTCTGGGCCTACAAATGGTTTGAAATTCCTAAATATTGTTTTTGTTGTTGCCTAAGAATCTGACTGAAATCAGAGTTCACAGCCAGCTGACTTTAGGACGCATCTAGATGTTGGGGTTTCCACAAAGTGTGGAGAAACACAGTTGCCCTGTCTGAAACCTAACCCTGTGGAGGAAGTGAGTCTGGGTGGCTCTTTCCCATTGCAGTGGGTTATAGATGTAGACTCCACCTTCCCAGTTAGAGTTTTTCTTAAGTTCGTCTCCCAAGAACATTTGCTTAAGGGATGTGGAAGGTGATGGCAAAGGGTGAGGGCTGCTGCAGGCTTTGACACTCACGCCGGTGACCTGACCACGCTGTCTCCTGACCAGTGCTCTCTGGCTAAAATCACTGGCCACATCCCATGCCATTTGCCTCCGTTAACCTTGATAGGCAGCTTCCTGCGCAAGCTGACCCCCACCCCATCCTTGTCTGGGAGGGGACTCGGCCAGGGCTGCGCTGTGTGGCTGCAGTGGTGCACCAAGACTGAGGTGCTTCTGCGAGCCACGCTCACAGAGCTGTCACAGTGTGGCACGACAGGCAGGAGGTTTTGTTTTGTCTTTTAAATTAGTTTTAGAAACTTTTCTGCTTACTTAAAAAGAAAGACACTGGATGGGACAAGAAATTCCAGGTCTTTTCTTCAGACCTAGAGCTGAACTCTCCTTGGCCTTCATGCTCTTAGTGCTGCAGAATCACCTTCGGCTTCTTGGAGGAAAGAGCAGACGTGCAGGTGCAAAGCCTTGAGCCCCGGATGGAGAGGCCACGATGCGCTCACACTTTGGTCCTTGTTGTCTTTCGGTTTTCACAATCAATGAATCAAACTCTGCCAACCCCACGTGGGACCTGGGAGCTTTCCACATACCTGCTGTTTCGTCCCCTCCTTGCGCCAGTTGTGCTTGGAAATGCACTCAGCTCAGTCCAGATCGCGAGTAGACGCAGATCTTCCTGCCGCACCTACTTGCTGAGTTCCAGTGCAGTGTTTCCTTTTTGAGCTTCTTTGACTTGACGGTGCACCCCATGCCAAAGCTCAGGCAGACCTGCCAGCATTCAGAGCGGTGCCGGTGCCTTTCCCCACACATTGCCCTCTTGAAGAGGCTACTCACGTCGCTCCTGTCTCCCACGTTAGCTTTGTAACCCCCTCCAAAGGGCCTCGGCTGCCTAACTCTCGTAGTTCCCAGAAAGTTCTCCATAGATGAATGTATGTAAGGAACATGGTCCTAGAAACCCCATCAGCTGTAGAGCCTCCTTTCCTTGCTTCTGCAGCAGTCAGCAGCCCTGGGGAGCCTATCAAGTTCCTTTCTCATGGAGCTCCACAGCAGCGCTGGCAGCGACCAGTGATCAGAAAGGAGAAGGGCGATGCGAGCCAGGCTTTGCTGGGGTGACAGCCCGAACGCTGCTAGATTTTTGCATCCTTTCAGGGGATTTTGTGATGCAGGAGGAGGAATTCAGAGCTGAGGAGCCCAGCAGCCCTGCAGGATGGGCTGAGTGAGCAGAGGCCCTGAAAGAACCTGTGTCCAGGTCTCGTGCTCACTTGGCTTGCCTCCCATGGTTATGCCCTTTTTCTAATAATATGCAATTTTTTTATTTTTATTTTTTTATTTTTTTGCGGAACTGGGAATTGAACTCAGGCCCTTGTGCTTGTCAGGCAAGCATTTCTTCTACTGAACTATCTCCCCAGCCCCTCGCAATTTTTAAATAGAAGATGTAAAGTTCGTTAGATGATTTCACGTTGAATCTCTAGTGCCAGCAGACTCCTAGATCTTACAGAAGTAATAATTGTTTTTGTAAACTGAGAACGAAATGTTAGGAGAAGCTTCAACAACAGCTGGCAGAAAGGAAGGGACCCGAGTGGGGGGGGGGGGATACGTCCCGCTCTGGCCTTGGGCTTGCAGTCCTCCCCTAAGCAAGAACAAGTTATTTGGGGCTCGTAATACTCTTTGAAATTGCCAGATATTCCAAATTTTATAATTGTTTTAAGGAGAGAAACTGGGGTTCACCCCTCATTTTGAATCAGAAAAGCACCACAGCCATGAATTTGAGTTTCAGGCAGTGGCTTCTTAGGCTCTGAGTATTGCCAATGTTTTGACAGTGAGCACAGAGCTCTCCTTGAATAACATTTGCTTAATGCTTAATTAACACTTAACCTTCTCTTTCCCTTTTCAACCCTTTTTCTCCTCCCTTCACTATATTCCTACGTAACCTTAAAAAATTAAACTCAATATCAAAGCAGGCAATGCATGTGTGGCTATGCCTCACAAAATAGGTCGGATTATTGAGGGAAGCCCTGCTGACCGCTGCGGCAAGCTGAAAGTGGGAGACCGGATCTTGGCGGTAAACGGATGCTCCATCACCAACAAATCCCATTCTGACATTGTCAACCTAATCAAGGAAGCAGGAAACACAGTAACCCTGCGCATCATTCCCGGGGACGGTAAAGTATACCTGTTGCCTCTTTCTCTCCCACTCTCGCTGTCTGTCTTCCTCTCCCCTTTATTACTGTTCATGTAAGTGAATAGTGTAGACATAAGGGCAGCTTACCGTCCCTAGCAGAGCAAGCGCCACAGGCCAGCGCACGCCACCCTTGCTGAGTGGTACCTCACCCTCTTCTCTGATTGCTCCTCTAGCCCTGTGACCCGTCTTGCTACAGACATAAAAATGCCAGAAAATCCTCAGCTTTCCCAGTATTTTTTTTTCTTTCTTGATGTCCTTGTGTTTAAAACTGTAACATAGTTTTGACAGAGATAGTAAAGATCCTCTGATGTCCTAGCTGGAAATCATCAGTGATTCTTTTCAGTTGTTGCTATTAAGTATTATAATATGGTGATAGCACAAACCTACCTACTGGGGAAAGCCCATGCTGGTTTTGGTTTTTCTTTTCAAAATAAATGAGTAAATCAAATTTTTATTTCATGAGAAACTTTTGAGATTTGTGCCTACTTGATTTGTTCCCAATATTCAGATATAGATGGAGAAAGAATTAAACGTCCACATTCATGGTAGATAGTCCCACAGTGAGCTGGGCCTGTTCTTTTCTCCCTGTTTGCTTAGCTGGTTACATTCAGATCTTTGGTTTTCTGATAGCAGTGGCAGTTCTGTCCCCAGAACACTTGGCAGTGTCTGCTGGGGAGCTGAGCAGTATGGGGTGGGTGTAGGCCAGGAATGCTCCCAAGCACCCTGTGTTACACAGAACAGCCCCCCACAGTAAAGTACCTTGTGCTAAATATCAGCATTCATTTTAGCATCCAGTTGTGCAAACTTGGAAGTTGATAGGCCAATACAAGCTATTTAGAGACTTAAATTCCAGAAGTCACTTCACTGTAGGTTACCTTTGCTCTTGGGAGGCATGCAAGCTTCCCATCGCTGTGACAGCGTATGTGAGCGAGACAGAAGGCGCACTTGGGCTCCCAGGCCCAACGGTCTCATCCATGGCCAGGTGGCGCCATTGTGTGGCGCCCCCTGACCCCCTCTCTGCCCTTTGTACGTTGAGAGCTGAGTGGAGAGTAAGGCACGGGCGACGTCTGTCCTTTTGAGATGTGTACAAGGGACAGATAATGCAGAACAGAAAGAGGGTGTGCAAATAGGTGACTGCCAAATCCGTATTGAAGCTTGGCCAGGTCGAAGCAGCCTTGGTTCAAACCAGCTGTCACTGTTCTCACACTCTAGGTGGGAGTCAGGCTTTTATCAAACAGAAGAAGCTGGACTGAGCCAGGCTCACTTGGAATCAGGTTCAAGGTAGTGAAATATTTCTGAGCGTAAAATATATATTAAATAGTGTCTTAAATTTGGCCTTCAGTCCATGCTCAATGAAAGTGTTTCTTATGCAGGAGGTAGAACTTGGCGCCACGATACCACGTTTTCCTGGCGAAAGCGTCTCCCCACACTCCTCACACATTTAAAGATGAGGCTAGAACTGAGATCCCTTGTGCAGAGATGGGGAGGCGCAGGGTGTAAAAAGCTGCCGCCACAGCAGTGCCGCTTCCGCACGGCCCCGGCCAGCGCGGCGAAAGCCACGGTGCTCGTTCCTGATGCACGCTTGCTAGAAGTGTGTTAATGCCCGGTTCGTTCCTCGGAGGGCTACGTAGATAGCGACATTGTTTCATAAAAGGTGTGGAGTATTTTCTGGAGCTTGTCTAAAAGTGGTCAGTCTGTCCATCTGCCTTGTTCACTCTGGTGGCACAGTGGCGAGCTTCCTTCCATCTGCCTCAGCGTCCCGAGAGTCTAGGGTGCTGGGGCCCGTGGTGCCACTGCGCTTGGAAGGCAGGAGTCCGAGCAACCCTTCTGTTACAGTGGGGTTTTTTCTGTCATCCAGGGCAAGTTTTGCCTTTGGGATAGAGCTATACATTTTTTTGTAATGAGCTTCATCTCTATATTTGTAAAAACGCATTTAAAGCAGATATAATCTTGGTTCAATGCCAAATGAAGACTTAAAAGTTTATGAAAATAAGCCTCACTTTATTGATATTATGAAAACATACTAGAAATCAAAGGCATGCTGAACATTATCTTGGTTGGATGAACCTGGCCTGTGAAATCCTGCAGTGATAATGCTTGATGAAGTTCGTGGTATTTAGCAGTAAAATAAAATTATGGCTCATTTGAAGGGATGGTTGGCTTGATGCCAGCATGGTACGCCCACAGAAGGGGCCACAGACCCTGTCCGTAGCTGCTGAGCTCAATTCCCTCCACCAGCACATGCCTCTGGGGTGACCTTGGACGTGTTAGCTACCGCCTACATGCTGCCTCGGTGTCTCTGTCCAAGCCGGAGCAGTTACTGCACTCTCGTGTGGAGTGGTGGGAATCGTGAAAGAGTGTGGGTGGAGAGGGTCAGCACTGTGCCTCACGGCACACTAGAGCTAGCCCTCGAGGTAGCTGGCTGCAGACCCAGAAAACGGGAGCCCAAGGAAAGTGTAGACCTTGAGGAGATGTTTGCATATTAAATGTTAATTTTTTTAAATGCTTGAAGTTAAGCTTCACCCTCAGACAGTTTTGTGTGTAAATATTGGAAAAATAGCAAATGAAAGATAGGAGAATTAATAACGGCGCTGTTTATGTTTGTATTGAGTGATTATCTGTTATAGTTCATCAAGTCATATAAGCAGCACAAATACAAAAATTGTTTGAGAACAGGATTTGATCTGCTTAGAAAATTCCAGCTACAAAAACACACAAGAACTGTGAAGACGACCTTTACCCAACCCAGAAGCTGTGATCACTTTAGTTACAAGGAAACCTTCTTTTTGGTGTCCTGGTTATGGTTCCCCATGGCCCAGACAATCTCGTGATTCCCAGAGTCTCCATCCAGTTAATTAGAGTGGATACCGTGAAGTGCGTTAAAGGACCAGTGCCTGTGCTTGTGAACAGTCTGGTGATGGGCTGTGCTGTCGTCTGTCCTGGACAGTGACAGAGGGGTGGGCTTTGTGACACACCTGGAAGTGGAGCCAAGTCCTGCTAGCTGACTGCCTCTGAGAGCCATAGAAGGAGATAACAGTCCTTCCAAAGGCACCGAAGAACAGCCAGTAGTGTGCTTTCAATGTAATGATAAATATCAAAAGAATGCGAAGTATGCTTTAGTGTTACTGATTCCCAGGTGCTGTCTCACTTTCTTCTTGGATAGTCTCAGTAGCAATTCACTATCTTCTTACGCAGTTCTCCCTATGCAGATAAGGAAACTGAGGCACTGAAAATTCAGTGATTTTGCATAAGTTCTGCCTGTCCAGTCAATTGTAGAGCTGAGGGTGGAAAGCAGCATGATCCAGACCACAGTCTGATCTTGAGACCCCTGGCTTAACCCACTTCCCAGGAGTCTTGAGAGGCAGCGCCTCCCCACATCAGAGGGTCACAAGGCACACGACCCAGGAAATTCTCCACAGATTCCACGAGAACAGCAAAACAGAGACCCTTGGGAGCCCCTCCTTTTGTCATCCAGAACTTTCCAAGCTTAATTGGCCCTAGGTTCTTTTGCTTCAGAATTTATAGAAATATTCAGAAACACATTGTGAGGAACATTGTCCTAAAACGTGAATAGAATTTATGGTAGAATTCTCTTGATCTAGCTATATTTTCTTGTTAATCTTGTGTCTTGGCTATAGGGAAAACTGACTTTTATCACTTGAGTAGAAATTATTAAAATTCTATTTAAATTTTTCATGTCATAGAGATCTTAAAGTTAAGTTCCTGTAGTAAGAAACCAAAAAGCCTCAGTGCTAGCAAGACCCACAGCTGCAGTGACTAGCACGGAGTGCTTACTGCATTTCCAGCGCCTACTAAATATTTCCTACGCTTTAATCCATGAGAAGGGGATTCCTGTCATCCCCCTCCTTTATCAGATGAGAACAATAAGGCATCTAGCTACTGAATAGGGGAGAGGAGGATTGGAACTCAGGCCTGCATCTCCAACCTGTGTACGTAATGCAGATAAAATAACAGGAAGCCTGACTCAAGTGGAATAATATTCTTACGAAATTACAGTGGAAGGTGGACCACAGTCAGGGTCTGTGGGAAGTCTCATGTTCTAAGAGTGCAGTGGAGAGAGAGATTCCAGGTTTCCCACTTGGAAGTACTTAAAATGTTTCTCATAGAAAACCTGTTTGTTTGTTTTTTTAATGAGTATATATGTATTCAACAAACATGAAACTGTTAACATGAATCCTAGGACACTTCCAAGTGTACTGTGAATTAAATGAGCACCCAGCCACAGCGGTTAGCATTTTGTTGGTTAGAAAATGCGCACCACGTTCCAGAGAGTCCCTCAGTATTAGCAGTGGGACTGGTGTACAGCTGGTTACTACCTGGCTCGATCCTAATGAGGAAATAATTAGAAAATGCACATGTAACCATCACCATGTGAATCGTTGTTGTGATACACGAACGTGGGTGTGCAGTCTAGTTATACACCTCAGTATTTTCGCATCCCACAGCTCCAAACTTGGAGATTAATGAAGTTGCTGATGAATGTGGTTAGTGAAGAAGGAAGTCAATTTACATAGCAACATAATCATATTCATCACACTAAAGTGGCTTTGTGATCTGTGTAACTTACATTTACAAGCTCTTATTTTCTAATCCACATTTTAAAATTAATCTTTCATGAGTGATGCTAGACGAGGCCCGTCAAGCAGCCTGCATCCCTGCACCTCAGTGAGGGCAGGGAGAAACAGCGGGTGGTGCTCGTGTCTCTAACAAGATCTTGTCCACTTCCGATCTTGATATGATAGTCACATGAGAAAATTAAGCTGGCTCAGTGAGGGCTGGCTGCCAACTTGCAGGGAGGCCGACAGACACATTTTCTGGGAAGTAACTCCAGCATGGCGTCCTGCAGGTTAGGGGGCCTCTACCTGGCACCTGTGTTTGCGCCATTCTAGAGCAGCACAGTCTTGGCAAACCATTCCCTTTGGGACAGCATCTAGTTGGGAGGAGGCTGTGGGCACACGTAGCCTGGGTCAGCAGAGACAGAGCGGTTCATTAACCGTGTGGAAATTCAAGTACAGCTGTTTGGACGGGGGACAGAGAAGTCAGATTGGGTGTTAGACCTGGGGCTTCTGCCAGGGAGTGTCTCTAAGGCCTTCGTTTCCTTATGTTCCACCCTGCAGAGTCCTCAAACGCTGCCTTGCTGACCAACGCAGAGAAGATTGCCACCATCACCACCACCCACGCCCCTGCTCAGCAGGGGTCGCAGGAGGCCAGGTCAGCGTGGCTTCGGTTTGTGAGGCGAAGGGGGAGCTCATGGCTCTCAGCCGAACACCTCGTGATTCTTCCCCAGTACCTCAGTGGGTTGCTGCTGTATCTCTTTCTCTTTCTTTGGCAGGAATACCACCAAACCAAAGCCAGAGTCTCAGTTTGAGTTCAAAGCCCCCCAAGTCACACAGGTGAGGGCCGTTTCTCCTCTTTTGTTTTCTTTTTTATGTACTTTGTTCATTTCCTTCCAATTTTCTGAGGCTAGACTAGTACAAGAGATTTTTAAAAGACATCCTTAAAATAAGTAACCTTATGTGCAATGATACCAAATACACACTCGTATTTAATTGTCTAGGAAACGACATTGCATGTTATTGCCTTTGAAAACTATTCCTAGATATCTTTCCTAGGGTAAAAACAAAATGACATGCTACCACAAGGAGCAGTGACGAGAGCAAAGGCTCGTCAGATGCTGTCTGTGACCTTAGTCCTCACAGCACCTGCCTGCTGAGTGCGGTGGCTCGTGATCATACTCCCCACACCCGGGAGGCTCAGGCAGGAGGGCCACATAGTGAGCTCCAGGCCAGTGTGAAGCCTAGGCTCAAGAGCCAAAATGTGCTTCTGCCGAGGAAATCTTTTTTGATAAGGTTTTTCTCAGGTTTGTGAGTTTCAGTGAGACAGAAAGAACAAGCCACCTGTCCTCAGTGTAGCAGTCAGGGTTGTGCAGATGATAGCAAAAGGAACAGATTCGGGAAACACCAGGCGCTGTAGCGCTAAGTAGGTCATCATCCTTTTACTCACTTCTTGGAGCCTTTGTGGTTCACTCATGCTCCCGGCCACAGAGATGGGAGCCGCTCGCAGACTGCAGAGCTAGAGCGGCCAGCCTAGGCCAGGAAGCAGCCCCGCAGCAGGTGTGCACGTCCTGTATGTGCAGGCGTTCACAGCATGAACATTGCCAAGCTCTAGATCGCCAGCTTCTGAGATGAGCACAGACTAAGGAGGATGATTGATAAGTGATGGAGAGCCACCACGAGGGTTCTGGACAGTGTACTTTTTTGCCAAGTTCACATAATAGAGAATGTTTGGGAAGAGATGAAGAAAAATGTGTGTGGACATAAATTCTAGAATTATCAAATATACTGAATGTCTTTAAACAGGAGCAGGATTTTTACACTGTGGAACTGGAAAGAGGAGCGAAGGGATTTGGCTTTAGTCTCCGCGGAGGTCGGGAGTATAACATGGACCTCTATGTTTTGCGCCTAGCAGAGGATGGGCCTGCAGAAAGATGCGGAAAGATGAGGGTAAGTTGGGAAAGGAGATGGGTAGACCAGAGTCACCATCGGCAGCAGCTTCTTGACACGCACATCAGCACGTTCATGTGCCTAAGAATTGCATTTTCCACAGTGCTTTACGATACTCCCCCACTCCCCAATGGGATAGCTCTTCCCAAAGTATTGTTAGGTGCAGCTGCTAAATTTGGGTGGATCTTTGAAAAGATTAACATCACTAATAGATGCCTGGAAGTAGGTGTTCTCTGAATGCGTCTCCTTAGACCTGGTGCTTCTCTGCGGCAGACGTCGCTTCACAAGAGCCCTCAGTACTCGGTGTGCTCGGGCAGCAGGAGAGCCCTGTGGTCTGTGGATTCTGGGGTGAGCGCTGGTCGTGCCGCAGCAGTCGCCAGCTGTCTGCCTAGGATCCCAGACAGCACCCTGACCCCTGCCTTGGCACAAGGCCAGCAACGTCACGGCACTGATATTTGGAGCTCTGTGCGGTAATCAAAGCTGCGCATCGTAAATACTCAAATGCCAGAAGCAGGCTGCTCTGTGGTATCGTTGTCATGTGTCCTTCTCCTGGGCAAGTGAGATGATTAGGGACAGCTGAGTTGTCTCCTCAGTACAGATGAGCCATCTAGCCTGAGATATATGCATGGGAAGCCATTCGCAACCAACTAAAGAAAGGAAGAAAAGTGAATTAAGTTGGGCCTGAGCTGGAGAAGAAAAGACGGACCGAGAGTGAGGAAGTCCGTGTTGTGCTGTATTTGTGCTTAAGGCACAATCTTGACTTTCAGCTTTCTTCAGACTGAACTTTCAGCAATGCTTTTCTCAGCTGAGGAGCCACAAACAGGGCATGTTTCGAACATGAGGCAAGCAAAACGGCGCCCACATGAGAATACAGCATCTAGGAGCACGCAGCGCCCCGGTTTCTGTGTGCTCCGCCGCCTTGCGTCTGCGTGGGGAGATGCTCGGTGATGCACATGCGCACATACGCCCCTTTTGCTGGACCTCTAGGCACACGGCTCTGCGTTCCCTGGCCCTGACTCACGCTTGAGCTTCTGAGTGGCTGGAACGAGGCCACGACACGGTGCCCAGCGGCTGCCCCCAGAGGCACTCGCAGGTGCTCCTGGCGGCACAGCAGAGTGGGTGGGCTTCGCCCTTCTGCTGACGAGGAGACAGACCCCGGAAGGCGAAGGGCCCACATGAAGGAGATGCGTGCACTGCAGCACCAGGGCTTCTCCTCTCCCCCGTCTGGACTCTGCGCTCCGCCTGGGCAGCAGCCGGGCCGTCTCGTGCACCTGCTTCTGCCCAGCACGCACAGCCCCAGCTGAGCCAGTAGGCGCCGAGGTCACGCGTGAGCAGCCTGTGGGCTCCTGAAGGCCCCTGTGTAAGGTCACAAATGGCTCCTCGGGTGGTGCCGGGCTGCTGGCCGGAGCCCCCGCTCATGTCTAGTCATGAGTCTCCAGAGTAGTGTTAGTTTTTGTCCTAGGACAGAATACCTAGGAAAGTGAGCTTCACGGGAAGAGAAGTTTATTTTTAATCCTAGTTTCACAGGTGTCAGCACACAGTCCGCTGGCCCCGTGTTTGGTGGTGAGAGACCCCCTGTGGAGAGTGTGTGGGAAAGCCAAGCTGCTTGCCGCAGCAGCTGGGAAGCCAGAGAGAGAGAAAGTGGGTGGGGCCTCGGGATCCTCGAGACCCAACATCTCCTCAAGGCCCAGTCACCATCTGCACCTTGTGCTAGGGACCACGTGATCAGCACAAAAGCCTAAGGGCTAGGGAGATAGCTCAGTAGAATAAGTGCTTGCCTGGCAAGCACAAGGTTCTGAATTCAGTTTCCGGTACTGAAAAAAAAAAAAAAA
>NDGN010043195.1:0-12954 GCA_002564285.1 Tympanoctomys barrerae
AATACCCAACACCCAAAATGAAGGAAGGAAAGGTTTATTTAGCTCACAGTTAGTGGAAGTTTCCGTCCACACTCAGTTGGCTCCAAGACACAGTTGCACATGGCAGAGCGCAGCCATTTATGGTGGTGGCAAAGAGCAAGAGAGCAAGAGCAAAAGGGCAGGAACAGTGGCAACAACGGCTACCGAGAGCAAGTCTGTCTCTCTTATGTTGCATTCAGGCTGTCGGCCCAGGCTGGGTGTAGCGCTCACACCCATAATCCCAGTAGATCATGAGTCAATCACAAACTCTAGCAGTCTGCCCCGTGACTGCATGAGGCTTTGGAGAGGCAACTAGTCACAAACCATAACACCTCCATGACTGCTTAGCTCTGACAGCAGGGTCAGAGATGTTCCCTCAATGGACTGCTAATACCACGTGGCATTGGCTGTGCTCCTGCTGTGTTCCTCTCCTTGTCCTTTTCCTGAATCCACTTCTACTGACCTCTTTATTTCCTCGACACCCAAGAGCCTTCCTATGAATTCCTTTTGTTTTTTTAGTTTACCTGAGTCAGTTTTCTTTGCTTACAACATAGATTCCTGAGCGATAGTTGAATAAAAATTTCAGCAGAACTATAGTTGTATGTTGCAACACCATATACATGGAAGTATATTTATGCATATTTACATGTATAATAAATAGATACATATTTACATGTATAATAAATATGATCATGTTTATGTAGAACATTTTATAGTTTATAAAGTACTTAAATTGATTATTTTTGTTGTTAAAAACAATAATTATGAGAGTGAGCTAATAAAGCATAAGAATGAACTAATTTTTTTGGTCAACATTAATATTTTTAATCACATAACACTATTAAGCTAATAAACCTGGTGCTTATAGCATTTGATTACAGTATGCATAATCAGGACAATTACAGGGAAAGAATTTTTCAAACATGGATATATATGGAATGGTACCTGTTTAATTGATATGGAAGCAACAGATAAATGTAGGTCAGGAACAAATAAATCTAAGCAGTCATGGAGGTGTTATGGCTTGTGTCTAGCTGTCCCCCCAAAGCCTCATGCAGTCATGGGGTAGACGTCTAGAGTCTGGGATTAACTCATGATCCACTAGGATTATGGGGGTGAGTGCTGCTGAGACTATGGGTGTGACAACTACACAACTTATGAAGCCTACCACTTTTGTGTCCATGCTTTCCTTGGTCCCTGCATCACACATACCCTGTTGAATTGGCATTTATCATGGTGCATGTTTCAGTAAGAGTTTCTTCATGGCCAAGAAATAAGATTTTAAAAGGGGGAAGAAACTAGTAGACCAGAACAGGAAGACTTCATGAGGTGAGAGCAGTCACTTTCCAAGGTACTGGAATATCTCCAGTGCAAGTCTCTGCATTATTAAGCTGTGAAATAAGGCTATCCAAATAAGGACTTTAATTCTTTTCCTTTTTTTTTTTTTCAGAACCGGGTATTGAACTCAGGCCCTTGCACTTGCCAAGGAAGCGCTTATCCTATTGAGCCATCTTCCCGGCCCCAGGACTTTAATTCTTCAGTGTTCCCCAAGGTCAAAAGGTGGAGCCCATCAACTAGACTTCCTCCTGTCCTAGATGTTACTAAACTAGGTGAGTAATTCTCCCACAGCAAGGGATTCCACTTCTCCTCAGGCCTTCTAATAAACCTAGGAAACAGTAAGCTAAATAAGATAAGGTCAGCGCTGGAGAATAAAGAATTCAACAATTCAGTCTTAAGAACAGGTAATAAAAAGTTATCCAGGAGGATGCAAAAATTACTTAGCAGTGGCCAGAACAGCAGACAATATTCTCAAGAGGCAAATGGTAGTTAGCATTCCAAGACGGAGGCTCTGAGGTACCCACCATAAGAAACCCTAGGTGCAAAGCTCCAGATGGGAGCTTTGACTTGCAGTTACACCCATGGAGCTGTCCCACAGGGACCTCTGTCTGCTAGACTCTACTCACATACCAAACTGTTTAATCCATTCTAGAAAAACCCTCTACCAGAGGAGCATGATGGTCAGGGGTACCCCCCCTTATTATTTATTTATTTATTTTTTGCAGTACCGGGGATCAAACTCAGGACCTTGTGCTTGCCAGGCAGGCACTTATGCCAATGAGCCATATCCCCAGCCCAAGGGGTCATTTTCATCTGATTGCCTGCCCTGGATCTCTGGGATATTACTGGAACAAAACAGGCAACATCTCTAGCGTTCCTTACCCTTCTTGTTTCTTTCCATTACAGAAAGCTGTAGAACCCCTTTATCTATATTAGAGAATTTAATTGCAAGGACAAACAAGCAGGTTAGAGTTCCAAACCAAGTTAGCCGCCTCAGTCCTCTACAAACTCATGAGCTGCTGATTTCAGTAAAGGAAACTTCACAAACTTCAAATTTTCCAAAGAAAATTTCAGATATGTGTATGGACCTTCCAACTCAGAGAACAGGCACACAGAATAGTTTATGGCTTTATGACCAAGGAAGCTTGCGATCACCAGAAACCGCACTGTGAATCCTGGGCGTTTAGCTTTAAAAGAAATAGGTGTAGGCTGCCACGCTGTTGGACACTTGTTATCCATCTTCTACGTGTTCTCATTTCAAATGATTTATACACATTGGAAATACTGTGTTTCTTCACAGCTTGGAAGTACTTAATGGTAAAATCATCTGGTCCTAGATTTTCATTTGTGAGAATATTTTACATTATGGGTCCAATTTAGTTAAGGGATACAGGACTATTGGGGTTTTTATTTCTTCTTGGGTCAATTTTTATAAGCTACATTTTTCTACAAACTTATTTTTTTCATTCGAGTCTTCAAATTTTGGCAAAAAGTTATAAATTTCTCTTAATGTTTTTTCATTGTCTTAGCTGTATCAATGTTCCTTATTTAACTCCTAACATTTTTCTTTCTCTGTCTCTTTCTTCAGTTTGGTTATTCTTTCCAAAGAACCAAGTTTGGGTTTATTGAACTTTTCTACAGGTATGTGTGTATATTCTATTACATTAATTTCTGTTGTTCAATATTTTCAGTGTATAGTTAAAATACACTTTTTCTCTGGTGTATCTTGCTAGCTCCATTATATATTTATTTCAGCTTTTCTTTCTAATATAGGTATGGCATATTAAACAATTTTGAGTGTAATTTTAGCTTTATTGCATGTAACGTATATGCAGTCTATTTGTAGCTACTCAGATCAAAATATTTTCAAACTCCCAGTGCCATTTCTTCTTTGGCCTATGATTTAAAAGTATGTCATGTTTTCCATGTTTACAAAAATGTCTTGCACCTATAACTTTTTATGGATTTCTTAATTCTACTGTGATCAGAGAATGTGCCGCAGACGGTGCGTGAAGCTTCCCTTGATATTTGTTGCAGCTTGCTTTATGCCCCTGTGCATGGTCAAATTTCATAAATATTCTATGAGTTCTTGGCAACAATGGTGTTTTTAGCCATTGTTAGGTGGCGTGTTCTATATATGCTCATCCGATTCAAGCCAAGTTGTGTTGGTCTATCAATTACTTGGGAGAAATTTAATAAAAGCCTTTATAATGTTAATACAGCTGTCAGTGTCTTCTTTTAATCCTGCCAGTTTTCACTTTATACTGACTAAAATGGTGCAATTAAATTCATATAAGCCATAATTGTTACATATTCTCAAGGAGTTGCACATTTGTCAGCCTGTAGGTTTCTTTATGCAGGTTTTAGTAGTAATTCTTTCCTACAGTTAATATAGCAACAATCTTTTGATTACCATCTTCCTGCTCTGGCTTTTCCCATACTGTTTGATTTTAATCTCTTTATATTATATTTCAGACATATGCTTTTTGTTTGTTTGGGTTTTTTTGTATTTAGTACAGGGTCTACAGGGTCTCAGTACACAGACCAGAGTCATGGTGCTCCTCCTGTTTTCAGTCTCCTAAGCCCTGGGATTACAGGTGTGTGCCACCATGCCCAGTCTCAATCCCTGTCTCAGGGCACCCAAGGCGCAGAACCGACAGGACTCGCTGGGAATGGAACCCTGGTCCCTGTGTCTGCCTAAGCAGGCGCTTTAATCTGCTTGGCTATCTTTGCTTTATGCCCCCGTGCAAGTCCCTCAGATATGTGTCTTATAAATAGCCCAGATTATCTTTTAATATAGTTCACTTAAATTTACTGATACATTTGAATTCATTTTATGTTTTCTCTGCATAACCTGTTCTACATTCCATTTCTTTCTTGCTTATCGTTTTTATGCTTTACTTTTCCTCAACTACTTTGGAAGTTATATTTTTCCATACCTGTGATTTTCATGGCTTCTACAGAAAGTTTAACTTGTCTTTTTTAAAAAAAAAAATTTATTCTTTTTACTCTCACTAACAACAAGGGCCTTTTAAAACACGAACTCCAGTTATTCCCTTCAGCTCCTATGCTACTATCATGATGAATAAAGATTTAATATCCTAGGGCCGGCCTGATAGCTCAATGGACTGAAGGGACTGCTTAGGCAGAGCGCAGCCACGGGGGTTTGAATCCCAGGCATGCTGTGGTGGCCCAGTCCCTGGGATTTGAGACTGGCTGTGGTGGCACAGTTCTTGGGAGGCTGAAAACGGAGAATCACCATGAGTCCGATTTGTGTAGTGAGGCCCTGTAGGCTCTGGAGACCCTTCCCTAAATACGTTAAAAAAAAAAAAAAAAAAAAAAAGATTCAATATCCAGCCGGCATTATCCTTGTGTTATTTCTATTGCTATTTTATTGTGTTTAGCCATATATTTATCATTTTTAGCAAATTCTTCCTTTACTGGGATCATTTTTGTTAGACCTGCAGCATATCTTTTATAACTTACTTAATGACAGTATGTGTCTTTGTTACTTTCTTGTTGCTAGGGATACACTACTTGTTACAATTTAAGGGAGGAGAAACTAACTTCAGCCTAGATTTTTCAGTACACCTTCAGCTGGCTCCCAGGCAAAAACAGGATGGCACAGTGGTCTAGCAGAAGAAAAGCTGTTCATGCTTCAGGAAGCAGAGAGAAGGGAAGAGCCAGGGAGGGACACAATCCTCCAGGGTGTGCTGTCAGGACCTGTCTTTTCCCACCAGAACAGAGCACCCAACAGCAAGTCAGCTGTGCTCTCCCCATGACCCACTCCCTTCCCAAAGCCCACTATAGACTCACAGGATTTCTGTGGGAGAAATCCTTAAAATTGTAACAGTCTGCCAGTGGCAAGGACTTGCAGTCTTTTGTGTGTCTGAATTCTTTCACCCTGGATTTTTAAGGATAGTAGAAGTGGGTATACATATAAAGGTTAACAATTGCATCTTATCAGGATAATGAAAATACTATTTCATGGTCCCCTGAATTCCACTGTTGCTGTAGGAGACAGTGGTTATTCTAATTGTCCCTGTTTTTTTTTTAGGTAGTCTCACTTTTTTTTTTTCTTTACTGGTATAAGATTTTCTTTTGTATTCTGAAGTTCTAAGTATGTCTAAGTGTGGATGTCTCTAATGTTCATCTTGTTTGGGATAGGGTGGCTTCCTAAATTTGGGGACTGGTACTCTATTTAGGAAAATTTTAATGCATTATCTATTTAAATACTGTTTTTTTTTCCTGAGTCCTTCTTTTTATAATTTCTATTTGGAATTTTGAGATACTGTATTAAATTATCTCCATTTATCCTACAAATCTCTCAACATGTTTTTTCTTTCCTGTTTTTAGGTATCTTTCTGGGCTGATTTTGGATAATTTATTTAGCTCTACCTTCTAACTTACTTTATCTGGTTGTTTTCACAGTCTCTTGTTTTTATTCATATTTTAATTTTCTCTTATTATTTAAATACATTATTTAACATACTTTATATCCTGTGTGTGATTGACTCAACACTCCAACACTTTGTGGATGAAATTTGATTGTCCATTGCTTTTGCAATGTTGTGTCAGGGTACTGTCTGTCTGTCTGTCTGTCTGTCTGTCTGTCTGTCTCTCTCTCTCTCTCATCTTGTGTGATTTTTTAAAAACTGAACTCATATCCTTTGGAAGCCTAGCTTTAAAAAGTTTTGTGGGCTGGTTATCGGGATCTTTCTTCAGAGAGATAATTTATTCTTTATATGGAGAAAATAAATCTTGGGAGTCCAGCTTTATAGAAAGTGAAGCAAGCCCAGTTTCTAGAAAGTTGAGAAAATGGCAACTTCAACCTCACCAGGCTCTCTTTAAATACCACAGAATCCTCTGCCTCACTAAATATTTGGTCTCTGCATTTGTTTCCTTGCCGTGTGAGAAAGACTCCCATGGGCGAGACTGTTAACTCAGCAAAAATCACTCTCTGACGGTTGTGGTAGCCAGAAGTCCGAACCCCGGTGCGTGCGTGCGTGCAGACCAGGCTCCCTCAGAGTCTCCCGGAAAGGCCCGCTCTCCACCTCTTCCGGCTGCTCACGTAGCCTCAGACTCACCCCAAGGGCTATAACTCCAGCTCCACCTCCACATTCACAGGGTCTTCTCTCCAAGTCTATCTGTGTCCAAATTTTCATCTTCTCATCCAGACATCTCACACAGTATGACTTCATCTTAACCTGACAGCATCTGCACAGGCCTTCTTTCCAAATAAGGTCATCACCTCCGCTAAAAGATCACGAGACTTCCGCATCTTTGGGGGGACTCATTTCAACCTACAACCTGTTTCTGACTTTTTTTTTTTTCTCACTTAGCGGTTCTTGAATACTTTTTTATATATATTAGTACTTTTATAGTCACAAGGTATATAATCTTTCTGTCTTCTATTCAATGTCGCTTCTTATGTCCCACTTACTTCACTCTGCCACAGATGTTCCTTCCGTTTCTCATTGCTTTGGGTACTTATGCACGGGGGCAGCGTACTAGAATTGAGTGCAAAATGACAGTAAGGCTCTAAATCTTGATTCAATGGACATGACTGTGAATGCAATGGAAGGAAAAGCCACGTGGATGGTGTCACACCTCTGGGGACATGCGCAAAGGACTTCTGTCCCTGGAGCAATCACTGTGATACATTTATTGATTCATAAACATCGGGATTGAGTCCTTTATCTTTTATAAGTTGCATGACCTTGAGAACAGATATTTTCAGTTTTCTCAACTGAAAACCAAGGGAAATAGCACAGTAATATCTATTGCTATAGCTTGTTGTGGATAAAGAATGCAAGTAAAACGCCCAGCACCGGGCGGGCTCTCAATCATAGTGCAAATGTCTCCATTTCTGTGTTCCAAAACAGAGAAGTACTCTGCATACGTGGCCCTGGAAAAACAAGGTGTGAAAGCTGTGTTTTTCACTTCTACACACAATACTGAGGGACTCGGAACCTTACACTTGTTAGACAGGTGCTTGTGCTGCTGAGCTATATCCCCAGGCCCCTGAGGGACAATTATTTTATAGATGAGAAAACTGAGGCATGGAGATACTGGCTTGTAAAACACAAAAGAAAAACACTAATGCACTAATGACCACCCAAAGGAGGGTGCCTGGTTGGGAGACGCCAGGCAGCTCTGCAGCCCTTCAAGGGGGAGCTGAAATCAGGTTAAGCAGTCGCCACCTGTGTGTGCTCAGTTCTGCCAGGGAACACGGGCTGCAGCCTGCTTTAAGAGCCATGTTTCCGAGGCTGGGGAGATAGCTCAGTGGTCTAAGTGCCTGCCTGGCAAGCACAAGGACCCTGGTTCGATCCCTGGCACCACACGCTGTGCTGGCCCTGCCCCCAGGCATGCTGAACTGGCCACTGAGACCATGCCTGGTGGCACACGCCTATAATCTTAGCTCTGGGGAGGCTCAGACAGGGGAATCTACAAGTCTGAGCTGCATAGTGAGTCCATGTACCAAATAAATAGCTTCTTAAAAAGAACCACGTTTCCTTGAACTCTAGTGACTTCTTCGTCAGCAAGCGGAAGGGAAGAGATGGAAAGGAAACATTCAGACAATATTTTATCCAGTATTTTAACCCCCAAACCTAAAGCCACCCAAAGATATTTTAACATGTATTGGAGGGCCTCGCCCAGCCCCACACTCCAGGATAGCTTTATAACTACAGAAGGAAAAGCTAGAAATCTCCATCGCTCTGTGATGGACTCACACACATGCTGGAAGCAGAGTTCACAAATCTAATCCCTTTCTGCATTCCTGGCCATTTTTACCAGAGAACACAAGGGCCAGAGGCAGTGCTGACCGCTCGGCCAATTTCTGACAGCAGCTCATGGCAAAACATACTGCATTTGGGGGACAAACATTTATCTGGGAGCAGTGCTAAAACGGGACAGCGAGGACTCCAGCGGCGAATCAATGACCAGTGGAGGGAGGGCAGGAAAAATGAGGGCGATTATGCAGGCGCTGTCCTCCACGAATACATTAGCTCCAGTGAGCCCAGGCACTTTCCCTGCCCCCAAAGCCATTTCTTGAGGTTCTAGTGAATACAGATGTCGGGAAGTGTTTCCTCAGCTCAGCTTTAGAAAGACCATTCCTGTTATCAGTCCTCAAGGCCCTAGGATTAAGCCCGGGGACATGCTGGGCTCCACACTGCCCCTGTCAGGTCCTAGAGGTGTTGTGAGAGACTCACTCAGTCCAGACAGGCAAAAGCAGAATCAAAAGTAGATGGAAGAGAAGATCTGTTCAGGAGAACTGGCAGGTACAGTTCAAACGCTGGGCTTATGAGGGGCACTCCCTGGGTGTGGGGAAGATCCCTCATCACATGGCTACTCAATGCCAGGGCCCCTGATGGTTCCTCTAAAGAAGGGCAGGGGTGCGTTCTGGGTTCATCTCTTCCCCGGTAGAGGTAGGAGCGCAAAGCCTAGGACACGGTCCTATAGGGTGAGAAACTAAACAGTGCCTCTCACGGAGTCACATATGAGCCTGTGGCAGGATGGGTAGTGAGCTCAGAAGAGGGTGTGAGGTGGCAACAGGCCTGGAGCCCAGGCGGCACCAAGTGTGGTCAGAAAACCAGTGTGGAGTGAGCCTGGCTGCATTCTGTTGTCTACACTGCAGGAGTTTATTTCCCTGAAGGTCTCTCTCCACACAGTCTGTGCAGAAGTTCTGTGGGCCGCTGTGGAAGAGATGGAGCGTTTCGAAGTGTGGGGAGGTGACTGAGGAGCACTGTGGTCTGCTACCCCTTGCTGCCTGCTGCCTCCCTGACACACACCTCTGGCTACCCTGATTGTGCTTATGTGGATTTTAACAAAGAAGCTGTTCCCTGGAGTGGGCAGTGCGAGTCTCCCCTCCCCGACTGTCAGCAAGCAGGTTTCCAAGCCTTCCTCCTCCTGAAAGTTCCTGAGGCTCCACCCTAAGTCCCCTGCTTCTGGTCCCTGTCACACACATGGACCAGGCTTAAGGACTCAGAATCAGACTGTGACCTTTGACCTTAAGTCCCCTTTCTTCACACCCACACTCATTCACTCTGGGGGAAGCTGAGTTTTCGCTGTCTGTGAAGAACCCCACTCACCCTGATCCCGAGCTCGACATTCTCGCCACCGTAGACCTCCATGCCTTCATCTAGCAGGCCGATCTCCTGGAAGTACTGTCGGTCCACGATGAAGCATCCGATCAGCGCAGGGCTCCTGTAGGGAAGGGAAAGATGGGCCAGTGGTGAGCACAGGGCCGCCACATGGGAGCCACTTGAGCAGTAAGAGCGGCCTCCCAGGAGGACGTGCTGTCCCTTGCTCTGCTGTCAGAGCCCCTGTGGGCGACTTTCTCAGAGTGGCTTTGGTCTGTTCTCCCAGCTATTCCTGGAATGCTGGTTATTAGGGCAGCAGGTGGGCAGCTCCTAATTCCCAGAGCCAATCTCATTCCCAGCAGGGCTTGTGTGTGTCCTAGCACAGGGACCTGTCCAGCCTGCCACCTAGACTGACTTGTTTATGCCTCTCACTACCGACCCTGACCTCTGAGCTGCACAGCCCAACTGCTTCTCCCTGGGCACCTGTGCCAACTTGCCCACCCCCTCAACTGAGGTTCTTCCTGTTAACTTGTGTCTGCTTAGAGAGAGTAGCTGGGAGCAGATGGTAAAGGCTGTGGTAGCCTAGGAAGTAGTCTGTAGGTTTATCTGCAGACAGAGGGGTGTTCATGAGGCATGGCAGATATGCAGGACAGGGGGTCAACAGATCTGTTTAAAAAACTCCTGTGGGTTCTGGGGTGCTGAGGAATCAATATGGACGTGGGGGGAAGAAGTTGCTTTCAGAAGACAGCAGCATTCCTGCAGGGAAATGGCTCGTTGCTATCTGGGGGACTCCAGAGGGCCAGGGGACATGCCCCGCAGACCAAAGTGCTGAGGCAGATGCCCAGGTGTGGAGTCAATAGCTTTCTCCCCCCAAGGCTCCGAGCTTCTGCAGACACCCAGCAAGGGCAGTAGGACCTCACGAGAAGCTCTCTGCTGACAGCAAGCGACCCTGATTGTTCTTCTGCACACTGCTACCCTTTGTTGCCCTTGCCTGACATTTTATCAACTCGTGGCTGAAGGATTTGGAAGTTGGGAGGAGACAAGGAGAAATGAAAGATCCTTAATGATGAGAATCTGTCAATCCCATGCAAACGCACCCGTCTTTGAAATTGGGAATTTGTCAGTGTAAAGAAAGGGCTGTTTCGCAGGCTGTTTCCCTGGACAGTGCTGATCCAGGAGGCTACTAGGCACGTGGGCACCCTGGGGTCACTGCCACTACTACCTTCCGGTCACCATACTATTATAAACGGCTTCACCCTCACAGACCACAGGAGCATGGTCAACCCACACTCCTAAAGTGAGCTGAGAGCTGACTCTGGTGGAAGATGCCTGATGGACATGGGCCCCTGCAGCGAGTATGTGGAGATAATCCCACTTCCTGCTGTGCATCTCTGAGAAGAGCCTTGCTTTTCTGAGGCCCTGAATCCACAGGACCTAGGATCAGCTACCACTTCACATGGGCTCAATTACATAAAGGAAAGCTCCAGAAAGCCTCTGGGAAACACCTTGCACCTCGAAGGTCATTTAAAATGATGCACTTACTGATCAGATGAACCCAGAGGATCTCTTGTCTGAATACAAGATCTCTGTACTCATGAGAACTGGACATGACAGGGCACTTGGAACTTCTAGAGTACGTGGGAGGGGTTCTGCCTCACCTGGCCCACTAGGTTAGGGAAGGAACAGAATCTGGAGCTCAGGCCACCTCAGGAAGCCCATTACTTATTAATGGGCCAGGGCATTCAGTGGACCGATCAGCCGAAAAGTGTTACTGATTTATTCCCTCCAGCATTGCTGAAAGGGTTTGGAAATATAATGAGAAAAAGTGAAACACACTAAAAATCATAAATTATGTCTGGAAGGACCTAAAAATTACACCAAATTGGGTGCCAGGCAGAAGGCATGTGAAAATTGAGGTCTTCCGTCATAGTTCTTGATGTAGACTCACAAATATGGCTCTGACCTTCCTGGTGGCCAAGGTGGAAGTGAAAGCACACAGTCTTAGAAATGGAATGCGCAGTTCTTCTGTGAAAACACACTGACTGATTCCTTGAGGCTGCCACAAATACTCAGTGACAGAGAAGTGGGGCCGAGACCTCACAGACGAGGTAGGCGAGATAGATTTTCGGGATAAGACTTTGTGGAGGGTGATCAGGCCGTGGGCACCACACCCAGAAGAGATGAACGCAGTTCTGGCAGGGTCAGGTTAGTTCACAAGAGAGCAGGCAGCCCTAAAACAAAGCACTGGACACTCGACCCCTTCTGCACGTGCCTGCTTCCTCCCTTGCTCCTGCCCAGCCACCATCTGCCTTGTTATCATGCATTCAGAAGCCCTCTGTCAGAAGCTGACCAGGGAGGTCACTCAAGGTTGGATTTTTACCTTCTCATGCTCTGAGCTAAATAAACAACTTTTTTCTTTTTAAATAAATGATATGGCCTTGGGTATTTTATTATAGCAAACGAAGTAGCAGAGGTAACCACAGGGAAGTTAAGCAAGTTCTCTTCCATTCTGGTTTAAACATGAATATCGTTTTTACTTCCAGCAAGGAAAAATGTGATCCTTATGTAATCATCACCTACTTTCAATTATATTTTTCATAATCTTTCTGTCTCATGCAATACAAAGCAACACCAGCTTTTAATTTCTGCTTTCAGTCCAGCAACTGCGTTCTAGGGCATCTTCTGGTGCTGTCTCTGTGTTTAGCAGCCAAGGAGCACAGACACCCACCTGTCATCCACACAGACGGAAGCACGGCTGGTGGGGACAGCTGTGAAGAAGTCCTATCTATAACAGCAGAGGCTGCCCAGGGGACTGAAGACAGGGGACTTGAGAGCTTTGAAATGCAGTGTGAAGCCACTTTCGTTTGAGTCATATAGGATGAAGCCTGAACAGCGCCAAGGAGCACAAGGCCCGCGGTCTGGTCTGGCTTCCCCATCTCTCTACCTCATTACGTGGTGCTTCTGGTTTATATCCCTCCTTCCAGTCCCTTTGAACCTGCTCCTTGACTATGAGCTTCACATACGGGTGTCCATGCCCAACCCGGCCATCTACAAACAAGCGCAAACGCTAAGGCGTGAAGACTTTCTCATGTCCCCACTCGCCACCCACTCCACCTGCCTGGCGGACTGAAGATCGCAATGAATTCCTCCCACCTTTCCTCCATTCTGCCATCCCTGGAGTTTGGAGAATACGCTCTGGGCAGGGAGGGGAGCCCTGCTTGGAGTCGACAGCTGAGAGAGCCACAGGCAGGGATGCTGTACCTGATTGGGGCAGTGGAGTTCTCCAGCTTCCACCAGGCCTTGGGCGGGCTTAAGTAGCGGCACCACAGCTCCCAGTCAAAGCCCTGGGCAGCCAGTGGGTACTCTTCTATCTCAAAGTTGTCGTATTTAATGTTATCAAAGGATGGTGAGATGATCCGCTTCCGGTTCTCCTTGATGCGGGTGAGGACAGGTTCAGCCCTGTGCAGGAGGGAAGGAGAGAGGGGTTGACTGCTTTCAAGGTGGACAATGGCAC
>NDGN010044731.1:0-10959 GCA_002564285.1 Tympanoctomys barrerae
TCACTGCTAGATCAGACTCATAGTGATCTGCCTGTTCACAGCCTCCCAAGAGCTGGGATTACAAGCATGTGTCACCACGCCCAGTTTCAATTGCCAGTCTCAGTGTGCCTCAGAGCGGGGCCACACAGCAGGCCCAGGGATCACACTCCCGGCCCCTGTGCCTACTTGCAGGCCCTTTAATCTGCTGAGCTATCTGGCCGGCCCTAAATAAAAAAATTTTTTAACAAAACAATCACTGTAAGGGTTCAGTCCCTGGTACCACATGTCACACCAGCCCTGCCCCAGGGCACGCTGAGCTGGCAACAGAGTCTGGGTGTGGTGGCACACGCCTGTAATCCCAGCGCTAGGGAGGCTGAAAACAGGAGCTCACCACAAGTCTGAGCTGTGCGCATAGTGAGACCCTGCACAAAAACAAAAACCCAAAACAATCACTGTAGGGGACCAAGAGATGGGAAGAGGGGAGGGAAAGTAAAAAAAGAGTTAAGTCATGTTCTGCATTTGTACCCACTCCCCGTGAGGAATGTGATTGTTGTGTACCACAAACATGTGCTAATAAAAATAAACAAAAGCAAACACTTTCAAAGGGTTCTCAGGCTGGGATGTGGCCCAGGGGCAGAGCTCCTGCCTTGTATGCACAGGCCCTGGGTTTGATCCTCAGCACCACAAAAAAAAAGAGAGAGAGAAAGGTCTTTCTTGAACCTTATGAGACTGATGTCTGGTATGGTAACTTTCTAGGTAAATTAAACAGTAGCAGAAATATTTTTTAAAAGTGATGGCATACAGTTCAACAAATTATCCAGTATGACACCCATCCGGAGGCTCCACTGAAACGCTCTACAAGCTCCTCTTTGGAAACCAGTTGTCCAAGAGCAGCTCGAGTCTGCGCAGAATCCTCCCATTTTTTTCTGCAGTCCTTGCGTGTGGGCAGGCGCCCCAGCTGCCAGCTCCCATCTCACCAAGCTGCGTCCCCAGACCCTGAGGACCCAGGCAGCCCTGCTTCCCATGGTCACCCACGGTCATCCCCCCACACACACCCCCCCAGGAATTGCCTGGTCACAGTGGCCCAGGGCCTGGAGCGTGACCCACACAGCCTGCCCAGAAACAGCTCCAGGCAACCTCGGGCAGGTGCTCTCTCTCACAACCTGCTCCGGCATGGTTGCTGTGAGGGTGACTCAGGCCACAGGCAGGCCAACCTTTCAGAGTCCCTGGCACTGCGTGCTCCAATTTATATTTACAAATTCTTCTGTCAGACTTGAAAATTATTTTGGACCTACCATATGTCAGGGAGAAGCCTGGTGTTCTGTCTTAAGCTTAGTGTATTAACTATTGCTCTGAGAGCATTACTTCTGCCTAGGTAGGTAGTTCGTACCAAATTTGCAGTGAAGATTCAATGAGATATCACATCGCATCCCTAGCAGTACCCTCTCTCAGGGCATACTCAGAAAGCCAGGCTGCTTACAATGGCTCTGATTAGCCGTTGTAGTAGGTAACCCCACCCATGCCAGGGTCTGTGTAGCTGCCCATCCAACACCTGTCCTTCCTTTTTTCCTTACTAATAAAATTATGACTGTGTGCTGTATCAATGTGGCCCTGTGAAAGCACTCCTCTCTGCAGCTTCCCTTTTATCTTGGGAAGTTCGTATGACCTAGTTCTGGCCAACAAGAGGAAAACATTAAGCCTCCCAAGAGAACCTGTTGGGTGGACTATTACTATTGCAAGAAAAAGGACCCACCCCCCACCATATGTTCTTATCCTTTGTCCTCTTTTGCTGCCTGGAAAGCAGATGTGATGCTGAGATGCCTTCATCCCATCATGTGTCATAGACATGGTGCCACAGAGCTCCCAAGGGCCACACACATCACGGCTTCCCAAGGCTGGGACCCATACAGCCTTGCTCCGCATGCAAGCTGCCAAGCCTGATGTGTCTGCTCTGGCATCGTGGGCAAAGTCCAAAAGCTGTGATTGCACGTGAGCGCTCCCAGACTTCCGAGGCCACGTTTATTCTCTGGCTGCAGATTATGCCGAACATGGCTCTGTACACTAAGGCCAGGGACCTTACCCAAGCGATACAGGTGCATCTGAGTGTGACACGAAGGCACCATGGGGGGTGGAACAGGTGGCTCCACCTGGTCACACACTGAGCCAGCCAGGGCAGCCGCCAGCTCAGAAGCAGCTAAGTGAGTTGTCACGGTCACACCTGTTTCCTGTGGTCATTACCAAGAAATAAACTACAAGCAGTTTTACGTCCCCTGAATGATTGCTAAAGGGGCGAACTCCAGCCCCTGCTCCAGGAGGTTTCTACAAATTATGGCCTCCCCGAGGAAAAGAAACACTAAATTCCTCCTAGACACTGTATGCTGTCTTAATACTACACAGCGACTTTGTACTCCAATGTATCAGTGATACATAAATAAGGCATTTCGCTCTGCTCAAAGAGGTATCTCATGGGCTGTTTTATTTAACGTGCAATGTTCTAATAAATACATGTGAAAAAACAAAGTACATTCAGAAAAGTATTTGAAATGAGTCTTTTGGACTACATGAGCAAAGTTTTCAATGCCTGAAGTTACACCGCATTCCAATCAAGACAACACTTCCACACACAATGAAGAGAAAATCTCTAATAATTTATTGACCTTCAGTTTCACATTGTGAAAAAAAAAATAACAGTTTTACAAAACCTCAAAAATGTAGTAGTAGCAAACAAGTACATAGGAACACGAACATCTTACTAACTTCTACATTGTTCAGTACGTGAGTCACATATTCAATAGCCGAGAAGGGGACAGTATGCAGCTCTAATCACTCTTATTCAGACAGGTGTCAAGCCCAGAGAAAGGGAGCTGCACAATTATACCAGAAGTGGAAGGCTGCCCTTTGTTATCCGTTTCTACAGCAACCAGCCCACAAAATAAGAAGAACCTTCCCTGTCTTATGCCAAGGTTTTTTGTATATACTGTGCTGTGAATTGTATTTGCTTCAAAGTGCGGGGCATTTCACAGGGTGCGAATGGTCAAGTAGCAAGCCCAAATGCCTCCATCAATTCAAAGCCCAGAAGCCCAGAAAGTTCCTTGCAGGCTGGGGCCCAGCCTTTCGTTGGCTCCCGCTGGCTCACACATAGTAATTAATAGAGGATTCAAGGACAGGCCACAACTTTGAAACAGCTGCAGAAAATTCTTCCTGCTTTCAGAACCACACAGTGACACACACATCTCTTGACACATTTGCATCATAAACTAGAGCTGTAACTGCTGCAATAGAATGACACCGACTAAGCTCCCAGGAGACAATTAGGCATTTGCATTGCTTAGAACACATCTAGGGACTCACTGCTGGCAAGTACTGGGATTCTTGTATTCCAATGGCTCATGTATTTAATTTGGTCCAACTACAGCCCACTTAGCCATGGCATGGACAGACATGTACAATGAAAGTATTAATGTGGAGGAAAATGTTAAGGATTTCTCTGTCATCGGGTGATACGAACACTCACGACATCAAAGGTTACCAGTCTTGACCCTATTTTCTAAGATACAGCAATGTGAGAAACACAGACAAAAACAGATCAAGCTGCAAACTCAGGTTTTCCCCTAGACACCTCTGCAGAAGGAGACACCTACTCAAGTCTAGCACTAATACTTACCACAGCACAAGGTTAGTAAATAAGCACCCACAGAGCAAAGAATGTATTCACAACCGGTTCCCAACTGGACCAGAAAACCTCTCCACTGGGCCACTGCTTGTATTTCTTTGGTGTTCTGTGACCAACTGTGTCACTTTTGTATACCAAAGATTTTCCCAACATCTACCTAAAGGGGAACAACTGAAGTGTCTTGTACCACTGTGTTTCCCTAGAGAACTTACAGTGCGTGCTCAATTGAACAGGAAGAAGTCCAGAGAATGTGGTCAGTACATTAATTTGGGCCTGTGGCATTTTCATAATTCCCAGCAAGTGTGGGTATGGCAAAGCTTTCTCATAGGGTAATAAATAGTTAAATAAATAAACTTTGGACAACATCTTTATCTCTGCCCTATATACAGAATTAGTCCATAGAACTTTCCAGAATTTCAGGATATTCTACGAAGGAAAAACATAAAGCGACTTGGTCCTTTGCAAATTGCAGCAGCTGACACTGAGGTTAGGTAGCAGATGGGAAGGACAAGGGCAGAAAGAAGAATTCTGCTTTCACTCTACCAGCCATCAGCAGGACCAGGTCCCACGAAACTCCGTCAAAAGGTGGGCATCTAAGAAAAGTGACCTCTATGGTTTCGGTACCTCTGGGATGTAATTTTCATTTTCCGTCCTGTATTTGTTTCCTGTCTTGACATTTGCAAATCCCTCCCAACCCCCACCCGCCCTCCAGTTATGCTCCAAATTGTAACTCAAAAGTTTTCATTTTGTGCAGCAAAGCACATCAACAGCTACAGAATGTGCAAAACAGAACTGTTCACACACATCCATACACGTGAAGACAACCGTAAGAATTGTTTCAGCATGCAGGCCTCGAACAATAAATAGCTAAATCTATTACGAATTTCTCAACAGCCAAGGGAAAGTTTAAAGTCACTTATAAATAGAAAAGCACATCTACTACTCAACGGTTAACTAAATAATGTCCCCACTGTTCACAGCCCGTCCTAGGAAGCCCAGCCCACCCCCTTCAGGATGTGGGAGAGCCGAGAGCTCCTCATTCTTCATTCTTCGGCCAGCCCAGCCTGCGACCCTCCCGACCCACACTGGGGCTTTGAACCTCCAACAGCAGCTGGTGTGAAGGCTTCAGGCTCACTCTTCAGAGAGAGCTGACAACCATTTCAAATTTTACACATAAATGGTGGAGCCCATGGAAATCAAATGCTGAATGTCGTACAGCAAGGGAAAAGGTCCAGCTTTTCTTTCCCTTTGAGGGGCTGATTAACGCTGACATTAATCCACAATTACAAGACAAGGACTAGATCACAGGTTCACCCATTCATATTTAAACTGTGTGCTACTCACAGGCAAAGTCCCACCCCCTCCCGCTCCCCTTCCTTCATGTCCACGCAGGGCACTGCTGAGGTGCAGTGGGTGTGACTCGATGCTGTCGCTTCGTTTCACTTCATGACACTTGGCTTCTCCAAAGTAGAAATCTCACGTTGTCTCTCACTGAGTGATTGGGGAAGCTAAAACAGAAAAAGGGAAAGAAAAAGAGAACATGAAGGATTTGTGTGAATAATCACAAAACGCGTAAAATTAACAACACTCCAGACAGACCTGGGTGGTATTGCTTCTAAAGGTCTTAAGTGTATGTTTTGGCAGGAACCATGCAAAGATTTTAAGAAAGAACTGAATGTATACACACATGTCCTTGTGTGCCCATGCAGATGGAGGCCTGGCCAAAGACAATGGTGTCCAAGTAGAGGCCTCTACTTCTTTCCAAAACATAATGTTCAAATTCAAATCTGTACATTTAGGTGCAACTGTTGACAACATTCATAAAATTCCTGGTTAAACAGAGTCACTGAAGTGATCACTATGTGATCAAAGGAGCGGACTCCTATGTACACCCTCCAGGTCTCGGTACCATAAAGGACTTCAAATTCGACTTATTCACCCTACAGAAAGCAGACATACTAATCCTCTTTTATTTCAATGCATCTCTACTATTCATTATGGCAGAAATCAATTTCACCTCCTTGCCTATGAACACACACCAGACAGACCAACGCTGGAGTTTATTCTCCAAGTTCATCAGCCCAGTACTGCTCTCCGTGGAATCCACCGCCATACCTCAAATGCACGCAAGAACTCACGCCCCCGTGACCACCCAGCCTGTGCATTTCACGGGAGCTTGGTATTTCTTGCAGTAATCACTCTGCCCGTTTATTTACTTCTGATTTCATACTGGGAAATTTTGCCGAGGGCTTTTAAAAGACCCTCTCCAGGCTTACTTTTGGAAGTCATATTCTTACGCTGTAACTCTTTTTTAAGTATAGACAAAGGCAATGCTGGAGGCGCCATTCATTAATTTCACCAAATTCCTCTCACTTTGCTCTTGTGCGTTCAAGAGTCTGATTCACTTCCTCGCTGTTTCTTTTGGCTGCTTCCTAACAGTGATTCAAGCCTTCAAGGCATTCCTTCGACTACACTGTCATCCCCCCAGCTCCACCTCCTTGTAACCTGTATATCCACATTAGCCGAAAGAATGGATCTTGCAATAATATAAAATTTCAAGGCACTACACATTCATGTAGTAGAGAAGGGCTGAAAGAGAAGAAACAAAGCAAATGAGAAAGTCTCGGAGCTGTCAGGACAGGGCCCCAGGCACCCTGGAAACAGAGAAGAAACTAATTTCCTTTCTGTTCCCCCCACCCACAGACGAAGCAGCAGGAGATACAGTAGTTAAAATCTCCTTGGGAGATGAGCTTTTAAAACAGGAAAGATTTTTGTCAGCACTGGATTAATTCAGTTAGCACCTACCCTGGAAGAGCAGAGGGCCCCAGGCTTCTGCACTTCAGGGCTGATACCTACCAGTGCTTTGAGTAACTCCACCCAGCTTGAATGTTTTAGCACTATCTGGTGTGCAGTAAACTTTAGAAATTTAAACCAACATTCTCCCTGTCAGACACTGAAAGAGTAGCTTTGATCAGGCGCTCACGATACCCTTTAGAAGCAGCAATCCTGGCCCTGTCAAATTCGGTTTTATGTGCTTGACTCTGGCTGGGGGCAGCGGGGTGAAGAGGATGTTGTTTCACATATAACTCAGCACTTTATTTGCTCTGTTTCCCAGGGACCGGAAGCCTGTGATTAGGTTCAAATAACCAGGATAGGGTGAATTCAAATGTTTGCCAACATGCTCTGGGCTGAAAAAGGAGGAACCAAAAAACTCAAGATGACAGATCATAGTCAAAGAAACCTGATTTTCCCACCACACAAAAGCTACCTCCACTGCTACATCTCAGGGCATGGTCTCAACTGAAGAGAGGAAAGAAATCGGTAAATACTGAATAGATGCTAGGCACTGGGCTGGGTATTTCTGTGCGTGTCTGAATGAGGACAGATCTTGGGGCAAGCAGAGTTCAAGCCACTCACAGGACAGAGGAGCAGTCTCAAAGGTAGGACCAGAACAAATACCTGTGGCCTCTCTCTCCTCTCTGCCTCAGTGTTGTTACCTGGCTCAAAGGATGCCAGGCGGTCTATTCGTTAACATCATGGATGTACCACCACCACCCCTGGCAATGTTTCCGGCTCTTCTGTACACATACAGTCAGTTCGAGACGAACACCTAATTTAATGCTGTTAATTGAAGCCTTCGCCCAGGAGGTTCTGTCAAACTGCTTGAGAGTTGAGTCATACATACATATCTCAAATGAAATAACCACTTGCAGCCCATTTGTTTATTCAGGATTACTGAGATGCCAGTGAGGCTGCAAAAACCAGTTTGGTGTGGGACGCTGTTCACCCGGTGGTTTCTGAGAGCAGGCGCCTGGCTGCTCCTGCTCCTCCGAAGGCGTTTCCTTCCAAGGCAATACTGCTTTACTAGGAGTTCTGCTAACTGTAACAGACCGCAGGAGATAACCAAAGAAGCAAAACAAACAGAAAGACGAAATGCAAAAGGGAGGCTATTTTAATGTTTTAGAGGAGCTGTTAATAAGAGATGGCAAAAGAATTACTACAGAAAACAGGACCAGAAGTTCCTAGGCGATGAGTTGGTTTTCACTGTAGTTCCCCCAAAGTAGTTATCTTCTCTTAGCAATAGGCCCACGGATCACCCAAACAAATCCACACATTCCGTGTGTTACGGGCTACACTTACACGTGCGTGGGGGATTCTGGGAACAATCCTCAGAGTGCTTAGCAGGAGCAAAGCCACCATCAGCTTTGCCTACACCAAATTTATAGGCTGATTAATTATTAGAGCCACCGGTATAATACACTCTTAAGTACACAGACAAACGTTATGGACCCAGATATATGACACTAACTACTGTCAGTCCAACAATAAAGCCCGCCTGAATGATTAACTCCAAAAGCACGCAGTTATAGGGCAGTGGCTCAGTGTATCTGCACATCAAAAGCTTACAATGTAGGTGCAACTGTTGACAAAGACAGCTCTAGAATCCCCCTTTCAGTTCATCTAATAAACAGGTTAGAGAGTAAACTAGGAGAACTTAAGCAATACATTTTTAAAATCCTGTTCAGTCCAGGAAGAGTCTCAGGAAGCAAAATCTTGGGACCAACCAAGAGTCTTTGTATTGACACCAAAAAAAAGCTCCAAGTTTACCAAGTGGAAGTTCAGCAGGAGGGTCCTGTGCTGGGAGGAGGCTACCTGGGCTGACTTCTTGACCAACTCTACCACTTAGTAATTAAGCTCTGCGGTCCCAGACCACTTCCTCAATCTCTGTGTGCACCAGCTGTTTTCATCTACACAAAGAGGAGAGTCTTAAAACCCCCCCGGAGGCGCCGTGAGGATCATGATATGATCCAAGCACAACACACAGCACCACCCAGGTGCACAGTGGGGACACACTAGCTGGTACCACTGATAGAGGTCAGGCGTTCTCAAGCGGGCTGTCCATTGGCACCTCCAGAAAACCTTAAAAATAGGCACGCTTGGGCCCCATCCAGACCTCATGAAACAAAGTCTCTAGGATGGACAATTTCTGAGAAGTTTATTGGGTGACTCTACAGCTCTCAATCACTGACAACCCCTAGCATAATTATGTTAGGAGGGTGCTACAGCTGTGATTGACACCTGGGTATAAATTCTGGGGGTGTAAAATCTTTCATTTTTACAATTTTTGTAGGACTTCTCTATAGGTGGTATAGGTCATCCTGGACCCGACATCCCAAATATGAGACAACTAACCTAATTAAATGCATACTTACATCTCCAGCATAAACTTTCTCTTACCTCATGCTTTTTTTCTTTAGAATGGATTATAATTAGGATGGCAGATGTTTCCAGGTGCTGACAAATGCAGTGGGAATCAGCGAATATGGGACCGTGGTGATGCTGTTCCATGCATCTAAAGTTGGGTCATAACAGTCCAAAGTCTTGCACCGCTGGATGCCAAAGTATCCTCCAACCACATAGAGTTTGTTTCCGGAGGCCACAGCGTGGCAGCTCATGCGCTTTGCTGTCACGTCTCCCACCTTGGTCCACTGGTAAGTTTCACTGTTGAATTTATAAGCAGAGCAGGCGGAGAACTCTGTATCTCCCCCCATGATAAAAATCTGGTTCCCCAGCACAGCTGCTGCTGTGTAACGCCAGGGCTGGGGACAGGTGGCAGGTACTGTCCACCTGTTTTCACATTGATCATAACACTGAACTTTGGGGAGCTTGTCATGACTGACGCTGGTACCTCCGAAAGCAAACAACTTGAGTTTGGCACTCACTACGGCAGCATTGCTAACGCCCTCTCGAAGGGGGGCTACCATGGTCCATTTGTTGGTTGTGGGGTCATAGTGTTCCACTTGCTTTAGGGAGACAGATGGCGAGGCTGGGAGGCAGCCAGTTGCAGCCGTGTGCCCCCCAACCACATACAGGCAGTGCTTCAGTTCAGCAGAGCCATGGCCAAACCTGGCCACCAGCATGGGAGCAGCTTTGGACCACTCCTCGTGCAGGGTATCATAGACCCAGACATCTTTTGAGACTCCATTTTCGGACCCCCGGCCCCCAGTAATGTACACTTTGCAGCCAATGGCACATGCACTGAACTCTTTTCTTGGACTGGGAATATCAGCCTTCGGAATGATTTCTTTGGCCTTCTGGTCTACCAGATACAACTTGTCACACATGAAAGTCTGTCCTCCCAGAAGGAACAGAGCATGGCCTGTTTTCCGAGGCCGGGCACAGAGGCTAGTCACCACGCCGTCATTCTGCAGGATTTTCAGTTTGCACCGGATAGCCTCTTCCACAATCTCCTTACTCTTTCTCTGTTTGGTGATGAGTTCTTCCATGGCCACCTTCTCCATGAGATAGATGGCAGGCAGGAGTGCCAGCCTCACTGTCTGCAACAGTTCTGGGAGGTAGCAGTAGCGCTTCTTGAGGTCGTAACTGATCCAGTTAATCGCAGACTCATACACAAGCCTTTCATCTTCTGTCTCCAGCTCTTCGCTGGATAGGAGTTGCACCACCATGTCCTGTGGCAGCTGCAGGAAGTCTTCGTTCTTCCTGATGGTTTGGAAGTTGCTGAGACACATTCTCCACGACAGTTCGTACAGCTTGGTGCACTGGTGCGCGTCAGACAGCAGCAGCATACCCAGACAGTTGGTGGGATGCAGATTCTTCTCCAGGAATTCTGCACATGCGTCTCGTATGTCTTGGAATTCCAGCATGTCACCTGCTTCCAGGAGCGATTCTGCATTTTCTTCATTGATGATGACTCGGGAGGAGTATGCATAGTCAAGAAGCAACTCCAAGACTTCTGGGTGGATGGAATTGTCAAAGTTGACCTCACTGTCTTGGCTTTCTTTCAAGCCACCGCTGAACATGGCTTCAAAGTAGCGGCTGCACGCAGCCAGCACAGCCCGGTGACAAGGGAAAGTCCTATTTCCGGCATGGAGAAGGACATCAGTAAAGAGACGTTGCTGCCGTAAAAGGTTCAAGTGTGTGAGGACACTGTCAGCATAGGAAGACTTATGAAACAGATAGATGTTAATGGAGCCGCTGCTGGCCCTGGACTTGCGGTTCTCATGCACACTGACTGACATTTTGTTTCCACTCCCTACAAAACAAAACAAGACAGACAAAACAAAACAAAGGTTGAACACAATGTTTCTGATGTTTGCAGCAACCAAACAAAAGCAACACTCATTCTGAACAAAGAAAACAGGATACTTTAGAGTCAGCCCGGATGCCTACTTTTCTCACAAGGGTAAGGCCATTCTGTAACAAAGCCTGTGACAACCACCTGGTAGCACCCACCTTCCCTGGAATAACTGTTGAGCTATTAGAACCATATACTGTTTTAAAAAAAA
>NDGN010044737.1:0-10080 GCA_002564285.1 Tympanoctomys barrerae
TTTAATTTCCAGAGCCAGGGATTGAACTCAGCACTTGTGTTTGCCAGGGAAGCACTTATTCTAGTGTGCTATCTCCCTGGCTCCAATCTCCAAATACTTGAAGACATGATCAGTGTATCATCAAAATAATGCAGTATCCTATGGATTACTACTAGTTACAGTTTGAATCTGGCTGCTTACATCAACAGTGGAAAATCCTTACATGCATGTAGTATCATACTATAAATAAATAAATATGTATACATATATATATATATATATCTCAAGAGAATTCATAAGAGCAATTCAGCCTACCTAGCAACTTATAAACACAAATATTTCAAGCTGATGCATCTGTTCATTATTTTAAAAAGGAGAAATACTCATTTGTTTAAAACCACATGAAATTACTCCTCCAAAATGATGTCATGTCCCAGTTTACTTTCAGGTAGATGGAAGACGCTTTCCACCAGAATCTCTAAACTCATTGCTCCAAGAACAACATCCAAGTTAAACTTGCAGAGAGGGACAAGTTCAAGCAGTGAGATGAGGTAGAAAGGAAAGAGGACTTCTGATTCAATAACTCTTCTACTTTCCCTACTTCTCCTCAGTTCCTATCTACAGAAAACCAAAAGAACAAAAAAGGGAGGGATAGCTCAACTGGTTGTACACAGGTTCATTTACATAGCTGGGTGACTTGGAAGCCTATAATCAGCTGTTTCTTTTTGTTTTATTTTGTGCAGGGTCTCACTATGTAGTTCAGGCTGACCTTGAACTCGGTAAGTAGCTGATGCTGTTCTCAAACTCAGGTGCCTCAGCGTCCAGAATGCTGAGATTACAGGGCTGCACCACCATACCCAGCTTGGCTGAATGTTACTCATTCAACCAAAGAGTTTTCATTAAGCACTTACTAGCTTTACCACACTTCCCTAGGGTCTGCATATCTGACACAAAACCCAGTTTTAATATGGATTTTCTAATCTCAAACTAATCTACACCAAGAGCATCTTATAATTCCTTTTTTAAAAAGCTTTGTTTTCTCTCCAAATCTGATCTGAGACAAAGTGCCCCTACTTAGGCAAGCAGTTGAAGCCCTAGAATGGGGAGAACATCACAGAATTGGTAAATTAAATGTAAGGAGGAGCAGCCAGGAAATTATCAGTGGAGTTGAAGGAGATATAAAAAAGAGATGTAAAATCTTGATGCATGACAAACAGTTCAGAGTAAGGGTTTCTTCTTTTTCTTTTTCTTTATTTTTCATTCAAAGCCTGCTTTAAGCTACAAAAATTTCTTCAGATCTATCCATCTCTGAAGCAATACAAACAGGGTTTCAATATTAGGGTTCTAATTACTCAGACATTGGGCAGTTTAAAGATGACAGAAGGGAAAGATTAGTAACAATGCAAAAGTCATTGAGGAAAAGGAAACAATACACATATCACACGGAAAGATCCCTGGAAAGTGAAAAACCCAAAGTTAAGCACCAGTATGTTGACCTTACCTTTCAATACTCTCAAACAAGCAGGCTAGAGGGCAAGGACAAAAAAAGCAAAGGAGAGAGGAAGAGAAAGAGAAGGAAAGAGAAAGCAAAGATATATTTCACATAAGGCTGAGAAATTCAGGACCGCAGGAAAGCCAGAAATCTCAAGAGGTTGGGGTTGGCAAGTGGCTTTAGCCTTGCAAATTAAGAACCTAAGATGTTCTGGTAAAAGTGGCTATGATTTCTCCCAGGTAACTGCTAGCCCAAAGACTGGGTGAAGGCAGTTTAAGGCAGTCATACCTTCTCTGTCCCCAGAGCACCTCTCCGTGGTCAGCAAAGTCTTGGCTTCAAAAATATCCCACCTTTTGGAGATCAGTTTTCCATGAACTCTGCGGCTTATGTCTGCCTGTCCACTGACTCTTTACACTGCTGCCTGAGATAGTGGAGATACAGATTATCCACCTGGAAACTGAACTAACCAACCCAGTCACAGAGTGGAGCACAGAAGAGGCTCCCCCCAAGCTTTCCAAGTCCAGATCAGCAGCCACGGGCGCTAGGGTTCCTGCCAGCGCCCTTGGACCTGGAGTAGGCAGGGTAGCACGAAGCCCTCTGCTCTAACTACCAAGCCCTCATTCAGCTTCAAGGCAGCTCAGACAGGAGCAGACCGCCTCGAACCGATCCCAGGTTCCTGCCTGCCCAGGGCAGAGAGCTTTGCACCTAGAGGTCTACTGAACACATAGGGCACGCACCTCTGGCCCCATGCACCTCAGGATGGTGCGGGGACAGGGTGATGACAGAAGGAGACAGAGACAGGCTGAGGGGTACAGGAGGCAGCTGCAAGCCGCGAGAGACCAGTCCAAAAAATAATAATAACAATAATGGATACAGAGACAGCCCAAGGAGGGGGTGGGGGGGGGAAGACAGAATGAAAAAGACAGTGATGACTGGGTGCAGGAGGAACCAAAGTCTGAGTCAGATGGACAGAAACTGAATCAGAGATAGAAAAGAGAATGCGAGAGCATTGGGGCACTGAAAGAAACCGCAAAGAGAGGCAGAAAAAGAAGGCAACCGTCCAGGAAGACACCCAAGAACCAGTGTGCACGGTGCTGGGGCCGAGCAGCAACGCCCCCTGGGCTGTCCGCAGCTGGTGCCACAAAGTTGATGGGGCGGAGAGGCCAAGCAGTCCGTGCCGCGGACACCAGGAGAGCGCAGAGCGCGAACCCGATCTCGGCCCAGAGGGGAGCGGGAAAAGCCGAGAGCGCAAGAGGGCGGCAGCGGCAGAAAGTTCCGCGCCTCGCGGTCCTCCTGCGCACCTGCGGCCGCGCCAGCTCGGGCCGGCCTCCTGAGACCGCCCGGGTCCGCCGCGCCCTGCCGCGCCCGGCCCTGCCCTGCCCCGCCGGGATGGAGCCCCGCGCCCAGACTCGCTGCGGGACTTTGCGGCGCCCAGCCCCGCCACTCCGGCAGCCCAGAGAGGACCGTCCCGGCCCATCCCGAGGAAGAGCGGGGAGAGACAGAGAGACGGAGACCTGCTGTCGTGGTCAAGGATCCCACGAGGAGAAGGCGGTCCGCGCACGGGCTTCAGTCCCGCGGAGCCCAGCAGGCGCCTGCCAGACGCGCAGAGCGCGGGGCTCGCCCAGCTCCGCTCACCTGAAGCCGCGCGCGCTACCCGGCTCCCGCCCGCGCTTCCTCACAGCGCCCCGCGAGCGCCGCGACCCGGCTCCGGCCTCGGCCAGCCCCCGAGAGGCTCCCTCATAGCGCGCGGCGGGCGGGAGGGCTCGGCGAGCGCGAGGCCCGGGAGCGCAGGGGGCGCGCAGGGCTCGGCACTCGGAGGCTCGCGCGCCGCCGCCGGTCACTGCGCCCGGCCCCGCCCCCGCCGCCCCGGCCTCCCGGCCCCGCCTCCCCTGCCCGCGCGGCCCTCCCCCAAACCCCAGCCTGGAGGCCTCTCACTGGGCTGGCACCGTTTACGTAACCGGCACCCCCGCCCTCCCTCCTCTCCCTCCGCTCTTCCCGGGCTCCGGCGGCTCCGGCTGCTGCCGGGCCTGGGCCTGCGACGTGCACAAGTCCCGCGATACTTGCCAGGCACGGCCCCCAAGGGCGCCTGTAGGGTGGGCTCTCCGCTGGGGAGTCTGGCTTGCGACCCTGGCCGTCAGGGGCCCCGCGGTGTAAAAGCCGGTGTAAGTCCGGGGTAGCGTCCTTTGCAGCAGCCAGCCTCTCGGAGGGAGCTGGGGGTCTGGCTGCCCTCGGGAAAGTTCCAACAACCCCACCCTTGCCGTCGGCTCTGCAGCGGAGAGGGCCCAAGAGCAACTTGAGGGATTGAGGTTGCGGAACCTTGGGGTAGAAAAGACAGACTTGGCCTCTTGCACGAGGTGGTTCACGCACCCCGACAGGATCCTGCCTCCTGCCGTTCTCATTGGCGCCAGCGGCTGCCACCTCCACAGAACGCGCTCTTACGAGGACCGCGAAGACAGCGCTTCGTTGCAGTCTTAAATTTTTTAGGCAGAGGTAAACGAAAAAGCGGGACTTCGAATTTCGTTCTCAGGCAGAGGGATGTGGCAGTTAACACAAGCACTGCATGTACACCGAAGTACCGGAAAGCTTGCATATCCAAGTTCATGTGTAGCGGAAAATCGATGATACTAAGTAGCATTTAAGTAAATGTAAGGATTTTAGAAGAGCACCAAACTTATGGCACAGGATCTGCAAGAGTTGAGACCTCGACGTTCTCCACTCCCATGTGGGAGGAATTCTAAGAAATTGGACTGCTGTGTTCAAAGCTCTTTTTGATCATGTATTCAATGTGGGCCCTTGGTTAGTTTTTGGTGGTGGTGGTGGTTTTCTGTTTTGTTTTGGGGGATTTGGCACTTGACTTCCTTTTTTGTAAAAAGAGGTTGACAAAGATCTTTCCTTCTCATTGCCCTGTCATGTATTTTATGGTTTATTTGGCAGAATTGAGGGAGGATATGATACCTACTTCAAAAGTATTAAAGAACTATTTTGTGCATACATGATACTCAATTGTAAATTATGTCAGCAATGCTTTTGATTATACTCTGGACAATTTCTAGAATTATTGATGCCTTTTTATGAACACTCTCAATTTAAATAATTACTACATTGTTCACCGTACCACTCTCACACCACAAACAATTATGGAACATCAAGCAGGGAGTAGTGGCACATACCTGTAGCTAACCTCTTCAGAGTCTAAGGCCGGAGAGTAGGCTTGGCCCAAGAGTTCCACGGGCGACATAGCAAGACCTCCATCTCACAGCATAATGACAGTACCAAGGAGTCTATGGAAATCTATTATACCCATTTCTAAGTTCCAGTTCTGCTGATAGGTCACTGGCCACTACATGCTATGTTAAGGAAAGCTGTGTGCCAGCATAAAAGACAGTTATTCCAGCACCAGCACAACCACTTACTAATCAAATGTCCTGGAAAGACCTAAGTGCCCATCTTTACATTCTTCAGCTCTGCAAAAAGAGAGGTTTCATTTTGCAACAGTTTCTAATAACTAATGTAGACAAGAATCATAAATCTAGTGGGCAAAACTAACATACACATTTATGTAGTTCCAATGTGTCTCCCTAGTAATTACTAGGTTTAGCTCAAAACTTGGACTAAAACAGGACATCTACACTGCTAAAGTCCTGTAGGTTTTCTGCCCTGACTGGCACAGTTGGGGTGATTTATGTCTTGAAGGGAGAAATTGCAAAGTCATATTGCAAAGGGTAATGTATGCAATAATGATAACCTGTGGCCATTTTTTATAATTTACCTTAGATTCTTAATCACAGAGAAAAAACATTGCTTTGATGGATAAATCTAGTTGACATCACCTTACAAGACCAAGGTTAAAGTCACCAGTAATGGGACCAAGTGACATCCACAGCCTTGTGATGTAATGCACTGAGAAATACAAATAGGATTTACTTAGTGTTCCAGACAAAAATGTATAATTGAATGTAATCATGAAGAGGTATGACAAATTAAAACTAAAGCAAATTAGCTCAAGTGTCACTGTGACGAAAGGAAAAAAAAAAGCTGAGGAATTGGTCTAGTCTACAGGGGGCTAAAAGAGAATTACTAAATGTAATGTATAACTTAGAATTAGCACATTTTGGAAAGGACATTTTGGGAAAAATGGCAAATTATGCATGAAATCCATAATATTGTCCTGTATTTTAATAAGTATCTTTTATTTATGACAAAATGCAGTTATATCAATATTAAGTGTTCTAACATTGGTAAGCTTACTACAGCTATGTGAGAAAGCCCTTGGTCTTAAGAAATACTTCATGAAATAAATATCTTGGAATTTAAGAGGGCAAAAAGCTAAGCCTAGTAGCACAGACCTGTACTGCACAACACTCTGGGAGTCTGAGGCAAAAGGATCTCAAGTTGAGCCCTGCTGGGGCAACTTAGTGAGGCCCTTCCTCAAAACTAAAAACTGAAAATGAGCTGAAGTGTAGGTCAGTGAGAAGGTCCAGAGTTAAATCCTTACTACCCCCTAAAAAAGAAAAAAAATTTACTTTATTCACAGATGGTCTAGAAATATCTAGAAAAATGGCAAATAGAAAAATGAGGACACATATGTGAGAAACTTTTATTATGAGTAAATTTTATGAAGACCATTAATTCTTTGTAGGAATTTTGCAACATAATCCTTTGCATTTGATGCTACTTTTGTTATTTTTATTGGTACTGAGGATCAAACTCAGGACCCTGTGCTTGTCAGGCAGGTGCATCATTAGCTAAGCTGTCTATCTCCCCAGCCCTGAAGCTACTTTTAAAAATGAGAACAACTCTGTTCATATGTCAAGAAGATTAAATGTCAAAGTTGACTAACTAGGTGTGGAAAGTAATGAGAAGTTGTACTATATTTTTAAAGAATAATTACAAAACTTTAATTTAATCAGAGAAGCTATTGTAATTATTTTAGTTAATTAGAATAATCAATGTTGTACAATAAACTGGCCATATTGTACAATAACTTAGGTGAATCATAGCCAAAGACAAACACATGAGTTTACCAACTACAATTGCCCATTCTGTGGCTAACTAAGGCCCTAATTCAATGGAAATAAAGGACAAGTTAGATCTATGTAGCTGAAATTAAAATAGGTTTTAGCCAAATGTTAAGGGTTAAGGAGGAGGAAAACTATTATATCATTTAAACATGGTAAGGTTGGATGTATCAGGGATTAGAGATATAAAGAGACATTGGAAGCATGAATTTTATATTCAAACATTAAAATAAAAATAATTCTAAGGGCCGACCAGATAGCTCAGCAGAATGAAGTGCCTGTTTAAGCAGAGCACAGAGGCCAGGGTTTGATCCCTGGCGTGCCATGCCAGCCTTGCCACTGGAGCAAGCTGAGAAGGCCATTGAGACTGGGCATGGTGGCATGCTCCTGTAATCCCAGTGCTTGGGAGGCTGATAACAAGAGAATCACTATGAGTTCTAATCTATGTAGTGAGACCCTGCAGACCCTGTACTTAATACATTAAAATAAAAATAATAATAATTCTAACATTTTAGTGTTTTTTTAAATATATTTAAGTCATATTCTTAATTCTTGAATCTGTCTTACAAGAACCTAACAGTCTGGGACACTAATTTTTCCTTAATACTTACAATGAGCTAATTATTAATGTTGGTGTTGATAAAATATAAAAATAAAACAGATCTAATTGACATTAGAGCATAATCTTTCATCCAGCGAATATCCATGAAGTACTTACAACCTGGCAATTATTTTCTAGTCACAGGAAATACTACAGTGATCAAAAGTATGAGGATGCTGGGGGTCAGGGAGATGGCTCAGTAGAATAAGTACTTCCCTGGCAAGCACAAGAGCCTGAGTTCAATCCAAGATTCTGCCCCCCCCCAAAAAAAGTATGAGGATTCTGATCTTATCAATACTACATGTCAAGTATGCGTGTGCTAAATGAACAAGTATATATTTATGTTGGGTGATAATAAATTCTAGACGATAATTGAAGCAGAATAAGAGCTGTACTTTCCAACTAATGTATCACAAACTATTTACAAATATGCATGATATATCTGTCAGAGTTGACCAAGTAGTGTGGCCTCAACTTGCTAGTGCCCGTAGTCTAATAGCCTGTGATTATAAGAAGCTCCTAGGAAAAATCGGAGCTTTCATTCAAAAGTGTAGCTCATTGGAGAAATGGCAGCAGGGAGATGGGTTAGAGACTTGTACTACATATAGCGCCAAGTAACAATCTAAAGCTACTGGCAATCTAAAGCTAATTTTCAGATAATTTTACTTCATGTGACACTAATTTGTTGTGATGCTGGTAGCCACATCAGCTACCAGATAGCTGTTCTAGTAACACACAAGGATTCTGCAAATCAAGCTTTATCTCTATTTTGAATTTCCTGATAAATACTATGCAATCCAATATATTTTAAGCTAGTATATTTTTCTATTAATTTTTGTGAAAACACTACCTTGTAACCAATTTGAAAATTGGTACAGAAGTACCTCTGTTCACGACCTTAATTCTTCCCGTGAGTCTAGTCACAAACCAAATTGGATGAGAATCAAATCAAATTTCTCCATAAGTCCAACATTGAACCTAACTTGAATTTGATGTGGTTCTTATCCAATTCAATTATGACCAAAATCAGAATTGTGGAAAGAATTACATTTTTGAGCTAATGTTCAAATCTATTCTATTTTATCTCATGATCACATAAAATTCTGCATCCCTTTAATAGCAAAGTTTTACTTTTCCATAGCTATGTGATTGGAGCAGACTGGCTTAATTACACAGTAGAATATGTAAAGGCAAAGAATATATCTACTTCTTTATACATCATGTAGCTTCATTCAAAGCACTGTGCTTTGTACAGAAAACTTTTGTTGGGTGAATAATTCTGCCAGCTATTAATCAACAGCTAAACATTTGTTGTAGATATTTCTGGCCTTCCCTGCCCCCACTAGACCTTTTCTCATTGTGTTTTGAATTCTTGATTGGGCAGTAATCACTAATGTGATAAAATGAGGAAAACAACTAATTTTTAGCCCTCAATGATAACTCAGTACACTGGAGAACAACAAATGAATGACCTTCTCCCAGCCAGAGCTGTGGCCATACTAGCCTGGCAATGCTATTATTTATCAAAAATTGACAGTAAAAAATAAAGAAAATCGAACAGTGTTGAAAAGACTGGCTAAGCTACTCTTCCCATTAATAAATTGAGATAAATAGAGATGGAAAACAGCACAATGAAAAGGCACTGGCATTCACATTAGAAAATATAGTGTTGCTGTCACTTAAACTCTCTGTGTCTCCATTAAACCAAAAGGCAAAGATGAAATAAAATGGTAAGTGCTATCAGAAGTCAAAGCAAAACAATTCAATATGCACAATCATAAGAGTTTTCCACTTACGTATGACAAGTAACCATGTCCCTTCCTAGGAGCTGAGCTCTCTCAAGGACGGCCTTTATCATACTTTTCTAGGATTGAATAGAATATCCAGAGCATAGTAGATTGGCATTTACTTATTAGATATATGCACTAAATTGTTCTGTAAAAATTACTTTATATTCTCATTAGAACTTATGAGTACATTATATCTGTAAAACTATTTCATATTTAAGAATTTAATACTTTTCTGTTTAAATTTTCAAAGTGTTTATCAAACACCTACATAGGAGGTAAAATTTATTAATGTTCTTTTGAATATTATTTTGAAGCTCTATTGAAAATAATTTTGAGACTGGGCGTGGTGGTGCACACCTATAATCCCAGCTCTTGGGACGCTGTAAACAGGTGGATCACTACAAGTACAATCTAGTAGCAAGAACTGAACACCCTATAGACCTTTCCCTACAATAAAAAATAATAACAATAATAATAATTCCTTTTGTGTGGAAAAATAATCAGTGTTTTAGTTATTTGAAATTTTACTCATAATTCCAGCAAGCTAAATGGTAACAATTGCAAAATCTTTTATCCAAAAGATACCTTAGATCTGACTAACACCATAAAACAATATCTTTTACATTTGTGCATTAATATCTTATACATTTAGAGTGAGTCAGATATAAAAAGCACTATTTTTAAATTTAAATATTTTAAAAGATTCCCTGGGGCCAGGGAGATAGCTCAGTAGAATAAGTACTTCCCTGGCAAGTGCAAGGGCCTGAGTTCAATCCCTGGCTCTGAAAAAAAAAAAAAAAAAATGATTCCCAGAATCATTCTTGTTTTCTTCTAAGCCTCATTTTTCTTCAGCTATCTTTTCCAAAGCAGTTATTTATGTTGCAACATAATGTGCAAAATTTAAAAAATGAATTGGACAAGAAAGTTTTAAATAAGAAAATATAAATTATGCAATGATCAACACAGAACAGGAATTAAATATTTTTCAATATTTGGTCTTGAACACTAAATATCGGGGTAGGATAATGTCTGATCACTTTATATATACTTATGATGTTAATGTGATATGAAGAGGGTGCTTGCCCCTTAGCTCAGCTCTTTAAGTGGCTGCTTCTACAAAGCAGTCAGGCTCAGCTTGCTGTGGTTTGATTCCCAGGACTCAAACCTGCCCTGAAGGCATTCGGAGCCAGCCCCCCCCCC
>NDGN010045598.1:0-10267 GCA_002564285.1 Tympanoctomys barrerae
AAAAAAAAAAAAAAAAAAAAAAAAAAAGAATTTAGGTGAGCCTCACTACTTTGCTTGAAATAGACTGAACCTCTTACATGCAGGTACTGTGATGGAAGCAGCTAATGATCAGTAAGTTATTGATAAAGTTCAATAAGTACAAATCTTGTAACTTTCTGTTAGAATCTGCTTGGTTATAGTTTCTCAGTCACATTTTATGGTCACTACAAAGTACTTAATCAGTGAAATTGCTTATTGGTTAGGGCTTCATGTAATGGCTCCAAAGAATCTCCATAGCCTAGTTAGTACCAAGTGGTGACATGGAGGTGTCCAGGGTATGGAAATCAAGGTATTTTTCTCTCTTTTGCATTTACAGTGAAAACAGTGTAGAAAGATATATGAAGCTTGTTAGGGGGATAGTAACACCCAGAGTGCTGTGTGAACCTTGGTCTTTAAGCTGGGAAAAGGAGGTCATTTCATAGGTCAAGTCAGCCTGGCTGTCTCCTTTGTACTTGGGAGTTACACTTGGATTGGTGTGGCTGAAGAGCAATTATTTGCTGAAGTACTGAGGGATCTGGCTACATTTCTTGATGGATTTCCTACTTGCATGCCTTTTTAAGCAATAGTTTTCAGAGGAAAACTCAAGAGTATTTATATGTTAGAAATGCCAGTGGGATGTAATCAAATCTGTGAACTGTTTCTTAATCCATTTAGCCTTACTTTTGTCTTAGTTGCATGAAACCATGCCCACTGGAAGAGTTTTTAAGCCATGCCCTCTTGTCCCCTCACTTTACTGTCCTCAAAGTCCAGTGATCTTCCTTTTAGTGTTCTCTATCTTTGAACTGCACCTCTCACCAACTCAAAAAGGAATATTTACTCTACACTCAAACTTCTAGAGTCATGCTTGGGTGAACAAATGTTTAGATCCTGTGGACACAACTCTCATGGGTTATTAGTAGGAAAGAATGGAGTACACATCAGGGATATTTTAGCCTGTGTTGTTTAATTCTGTTTCTGAATTTCCCCATTTAACAATCCCGTATGTACAGAATCCAGCTGCCTTAAAAATTGAGTGGTGATTTGTTACCATGTACAACTGGGTGGGCTCATTATCTTAAGTATGATTTTATATATGTATACAGTGGCTGGTTCCTCACCCTTGGAAGCCTGAGTGGTTTAATCTGGGATAACTCTAGTCCCAGAACTCCTACCTCCAAGAAAAGAGAAACTTTATAGAAAAATGTGATACTACCAATATATGATGCATTATTTAGATAAGAGCCACAGTTGAAATAAGGTTGGGAGTTTGTCTCCTCTTATTGTTAAATAGAGTTTTTTCCATGAGTATTTGCTTGGTTTCTCAGTTACCTTATGCCCTAAAGTTAATGCATGCATTTCTTACATTTCTCAGAAACTGTAATGTCTGGCAGAGGTGGAGATGCAGATGCATTATGGGAGAGTATGCTGATCAGTAGCCCCTGTGAGGAAATGCAGCAAGCAGCCTGGAGCAGAATGGAGGAAGGCAGGATTCACTCACATGAAGACTTCAAGCTGTTCCATCGAGGGTCATGGAAATGAAACAGCCCTTCAAAACTGTCCTGCAAGGACACAGGCTGTCCTGACGAGGGGCATGAATTTGAGCAAGAAAACATCTTTTCAATTTCTTGGGAGAGATGCAGGCAGAAAGCTCTCATCTGGCTGAATCCCTATAGCTAGGAAGATCAGTTCTTCCAGCTCTGGAGAGGGAATCAGAACATGCAATGCCATGGTTATACTGTCATTTGTTTCCTCCAAAATCACGTTGAAATTTAATTGCCTTTATGAAATTTTAAGTGGGACTTTAAAGAGGTGATTACTACTCTGGTGTCACGAATGAATTAATCCATTCATATGATTAATGGGTTAATTGCATGTTATAAAATTCATTTTTGCTACTTCTGCTGCACAGTTCCTGTCTCTTGTCATGCGGTGCCAACTGCTCCCCAAAACTCTGACAGAAGGAAGCAATCACCAAATATGGCTTCTTAATCTTGTAAGACTCATGAGTCAAAACAAACTCACTTTCTTTAGGATGTATCTTGCCTGGGGCAGTTGTAATGAAGAACAGAAAGTAGACTAAGACATGCACCTTGACATTCACTACAGTGCATCCCTGTGCTGGCAAAATTTACTTGGTTTGTCTAACATCTTACTTACTCTAGATTCGCATTAGAAAATAAATCTAATGGGGCAAAATACAATGCTTTAATAGTATATGATCCTAGAGACAAAACTAATAACCTTATTGTTCACTGTAGGCTGCTTTGTTGCTTGTTAGACAGTACCTGTCGTGCCCAAATGGTTGTCTGAAAAAGTATTCCAGGGGTCATTCATGAAGCATCTAAACCCCTGGTTACCAGTTTCTTGTCAAATCATAGTTGTTGAACTTACTCATTCAATCACAAACTGAGGCAGGTGCAGTGGTACCTCAGTTCACTAATTTAATTCTTGCCACCATTCTTGTCACAGAATTCATGATTCTGATTGAAATCATTCAGAACATGGAATGAATCATAAGGAAAATTAAGTTTGTGGATCAAGGTACCAGTAACTCCTGAGAGATAAAGGTACTGTCTCCTGAAGGAACTTGTGATATTAAAAGTAGGTCTTTTTCCTCGTGAACAGCACCTTTACCTTTTACTAATGATCAAGGTCTGTCATTTTGGTAACTATCTATTTTCTCACTTAATGGTTTTTTGGCACAGAGGAGCTCTAGGTAATGAAGAGATAGCTATGCTTGATGTTCATTGAGACTTTTTCTGTTTACCTTAGTAGAAGCGTTCCCCACTAACCCCAGGTAGCCCAGGGTGCTTCTTCTCTTATGATGTTTTCAGTGGCTCTATGTTCCATGGCTCCTGTCTCGGGCCCCCATTGCTCTCTTTCAATTTTTCTTCCAAAGGTCCATAATCCTTGCTTCACTCACAGCTTCAGACCCTGCCTACTCAGCAGCACACTGCCAGGCCTCCCGGGCCTTCTGAAATATGGGGACAAGGCTTCTTGATCCCACAACTCATAATATTTCATGCACCTAAAACCAGCATCACATGGATGATGCCAATGCCTGCCACCAACTGGAACAGAAACTAGGCTTCTCGCTCTTGATTTTAGGGGTCTAGCTCCTGAATTGCTAAGCACTCTGAATCCAATTCTAAGGAACAAATTCTTTAGGCCCTCTTCATTCTGCAACCAACACAGTTCTCTGAGGTTTTGTTCTTAGAGCAAAATTTTTCAGTTTTACAATTTTGAGGGTGGCAAGGGTAGAGTCCTGTTGCTTCTCTTGATGCCCTTAGGCTGTCTTTTCTATTCTTCTTTTCTTGCTCAGCAATTAAGATCTTCTCTGTGCTATCTTTATAGTACATGGCTCTATTGGAGCTTCCTTTCTGGACAAACTCACCACACTTTTAAATCTTTCTTCTGGGTTCTTTGATCTTGTTTCTTAACATAAATCTGGGTAAAAGCCCCCCAAGAGTAGCTATTCCACTGCCTCAATATTAGACACCCTCAACATTAGACTAATCAGCCCATTGCTCTTAAGCTTAGTCTCAGGCAAAATCTCCAGACATGAGCAAAATGAAGACAAACTTCCTGCCCAACCATAACACACATTGTCTGTTACCAAAAGTCAATTCAGTCCTGAATAGAAACCTCCTGACTAGGTTTTTACTGTCATGGTTTCTATTAACCTACTGCACTTCCAGGCTCTGATCAGAATCTCCCATACAGTACATCCTACCTCTACTTTTTCAGCTGAAATCTTCAGTGTTTTCCCAAATTCTTCCCACAAGGAATTCCCAAAAGCTCCTGAATCACATGGCCAGGTACAGCCACAGAAAGGGGTTTGATACTTCTCTGGTATAAATTCTGTCTTATTTACTTTTCTTGTTTCTGAGACAAAATATCCAACATCCAAATTGAAGAAAGGAAAGATTTGTGAAGCTCACAAATTTGTAGAAGTTTCAGTCCATAACTTGCCAACACAAAGGCAGAGTGGCTTGGCAGAAGAAATAGACTTATTTGTGGTAGACAAACTGCAGTAAGTAACAAGGAATGAAAAAGTGCCAAAGCATTTGGACATGGATTAAACACAAACTCTAGATTCATCCACTTCTGAATCACTGCATATGACTGCATGAGGCTTTTGGGGGGACACCTAGACACAAGCTATAGCAACATGCAATACAGTCATCATTGCACGAGAGTCCTGTAGAAAGGAAGCTTATTTTTCCAGTGTTTCTTCAGGTTGTTATCTCAACTGTGACTTCCAAGGTCCTTTCTATTGCTCTACCAGGCATGTAGTTTCTGGATGGTGTTCCATGCAGTAGGACATTTGGATCCCATGACCTCATGTGCCCACCTCTTTGCCACATAATAGATTTTTTGATCTAATTTGTTGCCATGCAAGGGCTCAGGTTGGTGCACTAACTACTTTGCAATTCTCACTTTGTGGTCCTGGTTGGCATCTTATGGAAATGAAAAGTAAATTAATGACTTGAATATGTGTTTATTCAGGTAAGTGTTTATTCTCTCTAGAATAAAACAGATCCAGTGTAATGTACTGGCCACCAAATGGCTATTTGCTCTCCCTAAGAAATTTTGCTTTATTAGGTTCACAGTATAGATTTCTGTCACTGGCAGGTTGGCCATAAAGTTGTGGCAGTATCTAGGTGAGATTTTGATACTGTTGGGCCATATATTCCATCAGTGTTTTAACATGGTTGCACTCATCATTTATCCATGAGTCAGATTGGGAATGCCGATGGAAGAAGCTGACCAAAATCAATTGGCTGAAAAATTATGCCTGTATGATTGTGATTAATACTTCTCCTTGTGTGTATATATGTCAAAAAATACTTTTGGTAACTATTTGCTGAGATCCATCCATGAGTATTTTCCTCAGATGTACTTCTCTGTCCTAATTCAGTCTTTTTCCTTATAGAACCTCATAAGATACTGGGATGGACAAGAGGCTCCTGACTTGCTTTTCCCTGCACTGGTTGGAGGGGTGTGTGATTGGCCAGCAGCTGCCTGCCCTTCCCTCACCTCTGCTTTCATGTATCCCACTGGACTATGACAGTTTGCTTAAATGTCTTCCCTATCTATTGTTGTCTTCTATGACTGTCAAGGTGGCATTCTTCACTGCAACATGAGTGCAGCCAGACTGGCAACGTGGTGCTTCCCCCACTCCTGCCACCTCAGACAATATTGCCCTTTAAAAAAATGTATTTGGTTGTTGCAGGGTATCATTATGCAGCTTGGACTCCTAGTGATCCTCTTGCTTTCAGCCTCCTCAGGACTGGGATCACAGGCATATGCCACTATGCCTGGACTCTGTTGCTGGCTCACACCACCCTGGGAGCAGGGCTGGCATGGTATGTGGTGCCAGGGATTGAACCAAGGTCCCTGTGCTTGCTTAAACTTGCCTAAGCAGGTGCTTTAGTCTTCTGAGCTATCTTGCTGGCCCCAATATTGCCTTCTGAAGAAGTGAGGAACATCCTGTTGTGGTTAATATCAAGAATGGAGGGATCTGATTCCCTTATTTGCATACTTAACACTTACAGAAAGGCTTCCAGAAGATTCCTGAGTTTCAGCCCTGCTCCCCACTGACACACATTTGTAGCTGCTTTATAAGCAGCACTCCCCAGCCACTTCTAAGGTTTTAGTCTAGAAGGGTTCCCTCCTGTGTACGGTACCCCTGTGCTTTGATGAAGACCTCCTTAAAATAAAGACTCATTTTTATGTTCATTTAAACCTCCTGTTTATGGTTTATTAAATGGGTAGTGTGGGCTCTAAAATTCCTGTAAATATACTAAGGATTTTTACCCTGAATACTGTGGACAGTGAAATAACTTCAAAAGAAAGAGCAATATATGTAGAGCACAAAACTCTCCAAGGGCCAGTAACCAATAGAGGAGTTGACTTACATGTGTCCAGCACGTGCTGGTACTGGAAGATGACAATCACAGCAGCAGAGCCCAGCACAAGTGAGCATCACATGGTGGTGGGCAGCAGCAGGAATGACCAGCAGCTAGCTGGGTCAGCTGTTGGCATCCAGCATTATCCAGTGTCATCAGGAGTGCTAGCAGTGCTATAGTTTGCCAAGTTACCATTTATTTCTGAATTGAGCAAAAGAACCCTAGAATGATTGGCAACAAGAGTGTGGATGTAATTACTTTCCCTCATCTTAAGTTCATATACTAAAGTCTTAGCTCTCGTTACTTAAGAATGTGACTAAGTTTGGGTATAGAGCCTTTAACAGGTGGACTAAAATGAGAATATTAAGGTGGTCTCTCCAATCTAGCTTATACCTTTATAATACGTGCTTAGAAAAGAAAGACCAAGGATGTGCCAGTACCTTGATTTGTTTTTTTAACTGTTTGACTCCATTTACTAAGCTTCTATGGGTTAATAAATTTCTATTGTTTAAATAGCCCAGTGTGTGATATTTTCTTATCAAAAGACTAGAAAACTAAGAAAGAAGCTATACCAACTGCTCCAGTAATTCTTCACATCGTCAATAGATTTAGCTATTATTTTTCTGCCAATTGGTCATAATGTACCTGCTGCATGTTCACAGGTGTGAGCAAAAGAAGTCTCAGGTGTGAGTGTTGTGGGAATATGAGAACACGTTCTTCTCCCTGGCTTACTGTTCTCTAACCATTTGCATGGCAGTCTCAGAGAAATCTCTGAATATGTAACTGGAATGATCATGCTTGCTATTTGTTCTTAACTTCAGGTTGTTTCTTTTGAGCTCAAAGATTAAGATCCATTGTCAGAGAGAGATGTGCTGTGGGCCTTTTCTAACTTTGTGTTACACTTCAAGCCTGAAGCCTTCCGGGGTGCTTTGTAAATGCGTAGAGGACTTTCAAGTGTGGAAAATGTTCAGAATTCAGTGGCCTAGAAGACATTTGCTTCTTTTAAGTTGTGGAAATATGGGATAAAATACTTTGTTTTTTACTTTGGAGTGAATATCTTGTCATGACCCAAACTTTCAAAAATTCCACTAATATATGAAGACCCTGAGTCTTTGTAGTTTATTTTCTGATCACTATAATGTAAATATTTTATCAAAAATTTTAATATGCTTGTTATACCTTTTTGAGACAATGAAATTTCATAATCTCACTGGTATTATGAAACAATGTGTATTCTGTGGAATGCACATGATAATAATTGTATTTACCTTGTCTAATGACTAAGCATTGGAATTTGGTTTCTGTACAATATTTACAATCAATGATTTCTAAACTTTGCTACATATTGTAACCACTTACAAGCTTTTAAAAAATCCTTATGTTTCATTTACAATCCATCTGGATTAAATGAAACTACTACAGTGGGATCTAGTCATCAATAATTTTAAATATCCTCAGGTGTACAGAAGTTTGTAAACTCCTGCTGTAATCCATATTGCTATCCTGGAACTCAGTGTTGCAGCAGAATCTCTACTCCAGCCACCCATCACTTTCTCCATGAGGCTGCTGTCTTGCTCATACCCATATTTCTTATCCTTTGGTAAATGGTAAGTGTCCCAATCCCTCTGAAAAAGTTGAGGCAAGCCAACCAGTTTTCAGGACTTACACCATTTATCTTTCCCATTTCTCTGAGTTATTTGACCTTTGTTGTCTATACAACATTAGCTATACAAGTTCCACTTTACAAAGTGTGGGCCATCATGTACTTTAAGCTCCAAATGTAGCACATTATCCTAATTATCAGGAATCTTTGGTTGGATATTGAAACCCATGACAATGGATAGTGTTCCCACAATGATCGACTCTCATTGATTCAACTTTGGGTGCCTCACTCCTCCCTCAGTCAGAATTCATTCCCATACACATTCTGCTGGCTCTGCACATTAGCTAGGTCCTATGAATTCCTCAATCCATTGTTCATTTTTAATTTATTTATTAGATCTAGCATGATCCAGACTTGGTGATACTGTTTTATAATCCAACTTTTTGTTCTAGTAATAGTGAGTGAAGAGTTGGGTAGGCCTCGTAGGAGATCAGAGAGAAGGAATGTATCAAAAGACACTAAGGAAGCTGGTTTAAAAAGGTAGATATGTCTGTATAAATTGGCTATTAAGAGATAGATCAAGTCTTATGTAATTTTCAGAACCAATAGAAAACTTAGAGATCATCTAGCGCAGTGGTTCCCAATGCTTGAGACACATAGAAAGGTTTGGTGGAAGACAATTTTTCTGCATGGTGGAGAAAATCTTTTCAGTTTTTATTAGTACATATCTGTGATATATAATGATTGCTTTAGCATCACCACTCAGCACCACTTCCAATGGTGAAGCATTTGATTCATATAAAAAAAATATACAACATAGAACTACCTCATGAAGTTTGCAGTAAGGTTCCCACCTGTATGAGAATGTAATGCCACTCACTGATCTGACAGGAGGTGGAACTCAGAGTAATGAGGTGTGGCTATGAGTACAGATGAGACTTTATAAACTCACCCGACATCTCCTGCCATACATCAGGTTCCTAACAGGCCATGAAATTGAACTGGTCTGTAGCACAAGGAATGGAAACTCCTGAGCTAGTGTATCTTCCTTGCATTGTAGCCTTTAAATTAGAGGCACATCCAGAGCAAATGAAGAATTCCTGCTTCATAACCTAGGCCTCTTTTCTTTGTAATTCACTATGCTTACATTGTGCCTTGCAATGTTGTATATTAGAGATCAGGAAGGTAGAGGAAAACTAAAATAATTGCATAAAAATAGCTTTTGTCAGTTTTAGGTCTACTTTCACATAGAAGAGTAAACAGGTTTAAAATATCTAAGCAAGAAACATATTCTGAAATAACCATCTCTATTTTCCAAAGAATTCTGCTTATTCTAAGAGGATTTATGTGTAACAATCAGAAAATAAACACAAACCTAAATTCTTGTAGGGTCCATTGTTCAACTTCACACCAGGGACAAATCCCAGGCATTCATGCACAATTCATTTTCTCTATTATTCTCTATTAATCTTCTCTTTTCTGAAATATCTCTTTTCATACTCTTGAATATTTCAAAATTTGTGATCTAATTTAGAGTTCCACCACATCAAGATGTGTTTGAAAGTATTTATTGTTTTAAAAAAGGAACATGGCCATGGAGGAGCTGAGAATATTAGCAATTGTTGCTTCCTGTGAATTACCTAACAGAGCCATTCTTGTCACTTGGCTGAGGCTGTCCAAACTGAAAGAGTGGGGTTTTGATCACAAGAAAGTCTTGCCTATGAGCACATTTTATGGCTGAGGGACAGGAAAAAATACTTTGTAGAGAGGAGAAGTCCCACACTTTGGCAGAAGTTGAAACAGGAGGTGACAGATGGCCAGCGGGAAATTTCAGGACGTGGCTGCTGTGGAATATGAGCACCGTAATGCTTGAAACTTAATTTTATTATTTTTTCTTTCCCTTTAGTTCACATAGAAGATGGTTCCACACACTAGACTGTGTAAAGATTCTTTGAGAAAGGTCAGTGGAAAGTCCAGGGAAACTGAGACAGGGAGGGCAGGTGTACAAACAAGTCTAGCAGAGAAATTTGGAGCCACTTGTAATCAGGGGACCTTGAGCTCCTCAGAAGTTCGGGGAACACTGTTGAGGCACTGCTTTCCCATAGCATGTGGGATAAGGGTTTAAACTATTTTCTTTGGGACACTAAAGAAAACCATAACTCCAGGAGACCCTGAATACAAGTTGCACACTGCATATATTTTGTTTTCATGTTCTGAGTTTTCATCATTGAAAGTAAGATTTTTATTGTAAAGACCACTATTATGGTTTGTGTCTAGATGACCCCTCAAAAGCCTCATGGAATCTTGGGGCTTGGGCTTCTAGACTTTATGATTGACTCATATTCCACTGCTGGGTTTATGAGTGAGAGTGCTACACCTGCCCTAGGGCAGGTACCCTGCATACAATATGAGGGAGGGAAAGAGGCTGGCTCGCTGTGGCTCTTCTCTATTTGTTATTGCTTCTTTTGCTGTTTTCCAACCTGTGCCATGAACTGCTGCCTTCTGCCATGTCCCACTCGGCCTTGGAGCCAGCCAAATATGGACTGAAACCTACATAAACTGTGAACTGAATAAACCTTTCCTTCTTTAATTTGGGTGTCAGGTATTTTGTTTCAGCAATGAGAGAGAAGTAAATAAGATACATACATTTCCCCATTCATTTATTTTGACCCTTGTCCGGTGCCGCTCCCGTCCCGCGGAAGGAGACACTTAGACACTTGAAGCGGGTTCAACA
>NDGN010047984.1:0-10233 GCA_002564285.1 Tympanoctomys barrerae
TAAATAACTACTAAGAAGACAACAATATGCAATGTATTAATTATTGAAACTGTCCTACTAATCGATTTTTTTTCTTTCGGAATTGGGAATTTAACTCAGACCCTTGCTCTTGCCAGGGAAGTGCTTATTCTACTGAGCCATCTCCCCAGGCCTACTAATTGGTTTTGAAACTGTCTCATTGCTATTTGTTTCTCAATAAAATCATTTTAGAAAAGAAAAATGCAGTATCAACAACAAAGCTGTATATACCACTCTCTGGATATCTCAAGTTCTCAGATTTAGCTGCATTTTTCAGTCACATATTAAACAACTAAATAGATCTTGATTGTTCAAAGAAATACTCTCCGATTTTTTAAAAATGATCAACTATGGACTGCAGATTTTTTTAAAATGTTGATAGCAGTAACCCCAGAAACAAATTGGTAGATATGGTTAGTGTATGCCAGTGTAGGTAGGACACTAGATGTGGGTGAATATAATTATGATACTTGTGATAAGTAGTCTCTAGATATAGACCTTTGATTTCATGTTACATGCAGTATTTATCACTAAATAGTAACCAAATTACTGGAGGAAGACTACTTTAAAAGTATTTCTTCTCCAGAGTATTTTAATACAGAAGAAATATATTTCTTAAGGAAAAAACAAATTCTTATTGAACAATATGTAATACTTTTCATATACCTGCCACTGATTCTCACATTATGTGTTTATGAGTCATTTAGTTTTCTTAACATTTGTCCATAATATTTTGAAAAACTGTGATTATAGATTAGGAAGCCAAACCTTATGGAAGGGAAGTAACCCATCCACCATCATGTGGCTAACATAGGGCACATGACTGTACTGCCCATCCTGTAACTATTATGGTAATGTGCACTTTAGAAATGTCCAAGGTGTTGGAAAATATATGATTTCCTAAGTGTATTTCATGTACATTTCTTCTCCAAGATGAATTAAAGGACTTATGCCATGCTTATGTTTCCATTCTTAGCATTAGTTATATGAAAATTAAAACATTAAATAAAATATCTATTTGGCACTCATAACAACATAAAAAACTGACTATAAGAAATTGAACTCAAATGGCGTAAGGAATAAAAATAAATGAATTATACTTGGGGCTCCATAGGCCGATTATCATCTCCTTGCTTCTCCAAATCTTTATATATGAGTGGAAAAATATTCTATGTAGTTACTAGTCAGATGGGAACATAGGTGACTACTATTTGCTGTAAGAATTAAGAGATAATTTATTGTGCATTTAAGATGTCTGCAAAGTTTATGGTATACTTTCTAAAATATTTTCTCATGCTGATCTATCTTGACCCTGCAAACTTAATTAACCCAATTATCTGAAATGGCAGATAGAGTAAATGAACAACAGTGAAGCCTGGAAATGTTGTTACTTTTATTCACCTCAAGGACATATTTTATAGTTAAACATTTGTTAACAGAGCAAATATATGAAGTATCTTTACTTCTATGAAGATGGTGTATATTAGAAATAACAGCAACAATAGCAACAACGGGATTCTGCCTCTTTCCATAACTCCATCTTTCCTAAAACGCTGTGAGACCTTTATCTTACAGATTTTCTATCTTCAGACATTTGTGCTTGCAGTATAAATGCATTCAGACCTTTGTATGTTCTGAATTGATTCCCATCTACTGTTTTTGATAATATTTAAAAACCTCAATCTTCTTCAGTTATTTATGATTCTGAGTAGAATTGAAATCTTCAGGAATAACACTTCCTGCCTCCTCCACTAGTTAGGACTAAATTAGATGGTCTCTGCTGTGGGATCCAGTATGTCTCTATATATCCCTTTCCATCATATACCATTCTGTCCTTAACTCTCCTATCATGGTACCTACTATATAGTTTTCAGGGGTGTCTTCATTAGTTTGTCTCCCTTTCCCTAGCTGATGAGGCATCTCATAATTCTTTTCATCCCTGTCATGTTTTTCATTCCTAAAAATGCTTAGTATGCAGTTGTGAGGAGAGTTGAAATATCAACTATCCAGTTAGATAGTGTGTTAGACCTCATCCAGCCTCCTGACTTCAGAGCTCTTTCTAATTCATCTATAGATCTTCTTAAATAAAAAAAAACCAGTATGTTTCTTCAGAAGAATTATGTATATCTTGTACTTGATAGGATTTCTTTAACCCTCTGAAAAAACATGTAGCTTTTGTACACAATGTTTTTATTCACTCATTCTGCCAGCTATCTGCTAGGTTTTCTGGGTAGAGGGATGATTATCATAGTTGTTTTTAAAAAGTCTGTTAGACAGATTTAAAAAATGTGATAGTACACTGTGTTGGTTAATTCAAATGCTTTATATTTAAATTAATCTTAGTTCCTAAATACTTGTACTTATTCATTAGAGCTAGATTTCCCCGTGTGGATCAATGCAAAATTGTAATGAATAAATTATTGCATTTTATTGCTAGTGTTTTTTCATATTATTATGAGTGATAAATATAAGAGCTAAAATATTTACTTTTGTTCTTAGAATTTATAAGATGTTTTCTAGTTGTGCTACTTTTTTATAACCCTCTTCACTCTAGTCAGAGGATTTACTTGATCTGACAATGAGGTTTTTGAAATCACCTCTTTTCCTACTGTGAATAAGATAGAAAAAAAAAGCAAATATGTCTTTGATGCAGTGGAAATACGATATTTCTTCATGGTGGCATAGCCCTGATTTCTCTAAAATCAGCTCCTAAATGAGAGTTGGGCTACTTCCTGAGATGAGAACAGTGGTTATCCCTGGAGTCATCCAGAGGATACATGGTTAGCAATGCTAAGAAAATCTAATTTGCTGATAAGATATTTATCTTTGAATAACAAAAGCCTGGAAATGCAATTTGTAATTTTAAAAATAGCTCATAGATAGATATAGGTTAAAAGAAATGAACTTGCCCATTCTGGAGTTCTTTGTATGGGGAAAAGGCTACATGAATATGCTTTTGGAATAACCCTATCTCTTAGAAATGCTGTGGAGCTTTCTTTCCTTTTCATTGTGTGGGAGTCTTGCTCCAAGCTCCTTTTGTTGTTAAACAAGAAGTTTTACAATATAGATTGCGCTAAGAATTTTTTAATGGCACAATTTAGAGCAGCTGCAGACAGCTCTGGAATTCCCAGGGATTAGTCAACAGACTTCTCTGTTATTTCCAATCCCACAGTGAGAGGAGGTAAGGCATGCAGTTCTGGGAAGGTAGATTTGTAAGCAACTAAACAGAAAAGAGAGAAATAGGGAGACTTGCCAACAGGACACATACAATGTGGGAAGTGCCTGGATGGTTATCTGTGGGTTCTGTAACCCCCCTCCCTTTATTACTTACCCCATCCTCTCTCCATGTTTATTTATTTATTTTTTATTTTTGTGTATTTAGTATAGCGTCTATAGGGTCTCACTACACAGATTGGGCTTGTAGTGATTCTCCTGTTTTCAGCCTCTCAAGCACTGGAATTATAGGTACGCACCACCATGCCCAGGCTCAATCACCTTCTTAACATGCCCTGGGGGTGAGGCTTCCATGGCATGCTGGGGATAGAACCAGGTCCCTGCATCTGCCTAAGCAGGTGCTTTAATCCGCTGAGCTCTGGCTGGCCCTCCACGTTAATTTTTTCCCTCTATTTAGTACAAGTCCAGGACTGCATCTGCACCAGGTTTCAAACAGAGAATCTTATATCCTTTATCTTTCTTTTTGTTACAGTCTGGAGAGGTGCTTAGAATCTAGAGGGAAGAGAAATTTTACTCTCTAGATGAGAAAAATTTGAGAGAAAATTACCTAGTATGCTGCTGAAAAACTAATAGCAAAACATAAACTACAGTACAGGGGTCCTCAAATTCAGTGCATACATGTTCTCCAAAATTGCAATATTTTGCTATATTATTTTGTATTTGCCATTTTTATGTTTTCACTAATTTGCTTATGGGTTTTTTGTTTTTTCATTCAAAGAAAATTAAAATTTTGTGAACAGGCCAATTATCTCACTTAGTAATAGTATCTTACAACTTACTGATTACTTTCTTGTGCAAGTGACTTTGTAATCATTTCTCATTTATTCATTGACTATCCCCTGTGAAGAAAATGTTATTCTAGAAGAGAATTCTGGCCTAGACAGTTTTCATAAATACACAATCTGGGACATATGGATGATGGGAGAGCCAGGTCTGTCTGGTCTGGAAGCTCTTAATGACTGCTTCATGAGTACCCTATATTCATTCTCATCTGCTTTGGCCCTTGTACATTTTGATGTATCCTCTCTCTACCCCAAATGCTTGTTAACTAAAGGCTAGCCTTTTCTTGAGCATCCCTTTCCAAGACTTCCACATTTAATATTTGATACAAAATCATCAGTCCTCGTCTAGGTCAACAACTTTGTGATGAGTGAATGTGTTGTCAAGGTTAGATCTATGAGGATCATCCAAGACAATGGAACAATAAGCAGCAGAGAATGAGCCTGCTCTGAGAGTTGCTGTCCAAATGCTGAAAGATAGCAACGTGAAGGAGACAAGAGGGAGGGAAGTGAGGCTTGAACTGAAACTCATAGCAGAAATTTTAATGAAAAGTAAGGAGCTGTCCTGTGGCCCTTCTCCCTGAGACACGACTCACTTTGTGGGAAGAGAGACTCAAACCTGTGAACTCACAATGATTGCTGGCAATTCCAGAGGCTTCCATGTAGAGATGCAGCAATGTAGGAGAGCAGTGGACATAAAGGCTTGCACTATTTGGATTTGAGCACTGAAAGCTTAATTGTCTTGTGTGAGACAACGATTGGCCATGAGCCATCTTGAAGAGGGGTCTGCTGGGCTTAGAACTCAGAGCTCTGCTGGCTCCATCTAGTGGCTCCCAGATGAGGTCCACCCCACAGAAGAAGGACTGATGGCTGAGGGCTGCAGACTTAATGAATCTGCTCTTGTCCAGAAGGTGCAGGCTTGCTGAGATTATCCACTACCCTACCAAAAAGCTACTACTGGTTTGCTGGAATAGAACAATACAGATTAGGACTTTGTATTCACATATTGTCTACCAGTGACAGTAGAGATAAACTTGGATGTGAACTTTTTATTTTCTCTCTTGTTTTTTGATTTTTTTGTGGTTGTGGGGGTGTTTTTTTTTTACCACCATTGTTCGACCTTGTTTTTATATGAGTGTAACAATGTTTCATAGCCTCTTTGTGGTTTTCATTCTGTTCTTCTATTTATTCATCTTTGTTTCCCTCCAGGTTTATGTACAAGTTTCCCAAAGTTAGCATGATTGTCCCTTTTTCATCCATCCTCACTTCTAATCTCTTCATCTTTTTCTACTTCTGTATTTTTTAACTAACTCATTTCAAATTTTAACTCCTGATAGTAAAATTCATATATTAACGACTTATATAGTGTGTAAAATTCAGGGTCTATTTTAGATTTTGTTATATAACTACAAATCTAGTACATATGGTTAAATGTCACAAATTATTGGTTTCTTCAGTTTGTTATTTGCTAAGCTGTGGATGTTAATGTTATAACCAAAGTGACATAAACATTCTAAACACCTATTCTTCCTGGTATTCCAAGACTGAAATTGACTAAGGGTCATAGAAAATACTGTAGCACAGTAGCAAAGAACTAGTGGATGGGAGAAACAGGAAACAACTTCTCATCCACCAACAAATTTAAGAGGTAAAATCATACAACAGATTCAAAACTCAAAAATCAGGTATGCCTGGAAGACATACCACAGAAGTGGTCATTTCATAAACATTATAAATGCTAGCAATGAAACAACCCAAGGCAATTTATAAGTATCAACACAGGAATTAAACTAAAAGAGAAAAAAAAATGACAAACACTTAAGCCAGATGCGTTCAATTTACCAAACATGAAGCCAAGAGGCATTGAGATGGGACAAGCCAAAAGCCACCCATCTGGTCTGTCTGAAGTAGTAGCAACAAAGAAGTTGAATGAGGCTCTAGCAGAAAAAAAAAACCAAAAGAGAAGAAATTTTTTAGATAAGTGGAGAGATGGGGTCCACAACATAATCCATGCTTAGTTACTCCAGAGAAGATACTGACAAGAAAGTATAAGATCTTAAGAAAATTATGGAACCCATGAATGTTCAGCATAGGAAACAAATGGAATCCATAATTTAGATACAAAGAAGCATCCAGGATAATAAAAATATAATTGAAAATATCAGCAGCACATTGAGCCAATGTGAATATATCTCAAAAACAGAAGACAGACTTGTGGTTAGCGATCATAAAAAGAAAGATTCCTTAAAAATAGTAAGGGAGGTCAAGTGGGATGCATCCAGGAATGCAGGGATGGTTTGATATACACATATCAATAAATGTATCAACAGAGCCAAGGGGGAACAAATCATATGATCATCTCAATAGATGCAAAAAAGCTTTTCATAAGGTCCAATACTCATTCATGATTAAAAACCCTACAGAAAATCAGAGTAGACAGCTTTTACCTACATCTGATAAAAGCCTTCTATGAAGCCAACAGCCGACATCATACCGAATGGACAAAAACTGAAAGCTTTCATTTTAAAATTACAAACAAAGCGAGGATGACCACTATCCATAGCCCTATTCAACATAGTTCTGGAAATATTAGCAAGAGAAATTATACAAGGGAGAGAAAGAAACAAATAAGGATAGGAAAGGAAAAAAGTAAAATTATCATCATTCGCAGATGACATGATACTATATGTAGAGAACCCCAGAAACTCCATTAAGTAATTTTAGATTTAATAACCAAGTTCAGCAGTATAGCTGGAAGTTAACACTCAAAGTCAATAACATTTCTTCACACAATCAACAGACTCACTGAGAGAGAATTAGGGAAAACATACCCTTCACAATAGCATCCAAACAAACTGAATACTTAGGATTCAACCTAACAAAGGATGCATCTACACAGTAAAAATTATAATACTACTTTGAGAAAAGAGATCAAAGATTTCAAAAAATGGAAATATATTCCTTGCTCATGGAGAAGAACCAACATTGTGAAAATGGCCATACTCACAAAATTGTTATACCAATGCAGTCTCCATCAAAATACCAGTATGATACCTCACAGATCTAGAGAAAACATTCCTAGAATTCATCTGGAATCAGAAGAGACCTTGAATACCAAAAGCATTTCTGGACAACAAAAACAGGAAGATGCATCACAATCCCTGACTTGAAATTATATTACAAAGCTACTGTGATAAAAATCAACATGATATTGGATTTAAAAAAAAAAAGACATGAGGACCAATGGAACAGATTGAAAAATGCAGACAGAACTACAAGCTCAGCCTCCTTATCTTTGACAAAGGGGCCAAAAATTTTCACTGGAATAAAGATAACCTCTTTTAAACGGTGCTAGAAAAACGGGCTTTCCACATGACAAAGATAAAAACTAAACCCATGTCTATCATCATGCACTAAGCTAATGTCAAAATGAGTGAAAGATTTAAATATTAAAACAAAAACACTACTGTAAGAGAAAGTAGTATTATTTTTTGGTGGGGGAGGGCTGGCTCAGGCTGCCTTGAGGGCTGGTTTGGTAAGGCATGTGGAGCTGAGGAACTAACCGCAGTCCCCTGGGCCTGACTGGGTTTGCCCAAGCAGGTGCTTAAACAACTGAGCTAACCCACAAGCCCCCTGGAAGAGAAAGTAGGTAGGAATCTTGAAGACATAGGGATAGACAGAGAGTTCATAAATAAAAACCAAACTGTGCCGGCCCCACCCAGGGCATGGTGAAGGAGTCCGGGATTGGTGGCTCGTGCATGTAATCCTGGCACTGGGGAGGTTAAAAAAAGGAGGATCACTGCATAGCATAGTGTGACCCTGAACAAAAGCAAACAAATAGCAACAAAAAAAGCTGCATGGGAAATACTTTAAATAATCAACAACTGAGATCTCACCTAATTAAAAAAAAAATTTTGCACATCAAAAGAAATCACCAACAGAGTGAAAAAACCTACAAATTGGGAAAAGAATTATCCAATTTTCTCTCAGACAAATGACTTCTATCTAGAACATATAAAGAATTTAGAAATATCAGAGGGCTGGACAAATAGTTCAGCAGATTAAAGCACATGCTTAGGCAGACCCAATGGCCAGGGTTTGATCCCTGGTGTGCAGCGCCAGCCCTGCCCCACGGTACACTGAGATGATGATTGAGACTGGGCATGGTGGTGCATGCCTGTAATCCCAGCTCTTTGGCAGGCTGAAAACAGGAGAATCACTAAGAGTCCTATCTACGTAGTGAGACCCTGTAGGCCCTGTAGACCCTTACTAAAATGCAACAAATAAATAAATCATAAATAATAAATAAAAGTATCAGATCCCCAAAATTCAAACACTCAATCAAAAAATGGGCATCTGAGATGAATACATGATTCCCAGAAGAACAAACAGAAATGGCAAATAAAAAATGTGAAAAATGTTCAACATTATTGGTCCTTAAAGAAATACAAATTAAAATAACACTGATATTCTATCTCACCCCAGAAAGAATCAACCAGTGGGGCCAGGGAGATAGCTCAATAAAATAGGCACCCGCCTGGCAAGCGCAAGGCCCTGAGTTCAATCCTTGGCACCATAAAAATAAACAAACAAACAAATAAATACAAATAAAGTTAAAAAAAGAGAAAATCAGTAATCAATGCTGGCAGAGATGAAGGAAAACGGAACACTTCTCCATTGCTGGTGCAAGTGTTGACTGGTGAAATCACTTTGGAAATCAGTGGAGATTCCTCAAAAACTAAGACTAGAGATCCCATTTGACCCAGCTATTCTTCTTCTGGGTATATTTCCAAAAGAACTGAAAGCATCACATCACAGTGATATATGTTCTCCCATGTTTATAGCAGCATAATTTTTCATAGTTAAATCTTGGAAACAACCCAAATGGCCATCAACTGAGGAATGGATAAAAATGATACAGTATTTTTGTATCATGTACTATTATTCAACAATAAAAAATATAAAATCAGGATTTTTATATGGTAAATAGATGCAACTTGAGAACATGCTCCTAAGTGCGAAAATCAGACTTGCATGTGTAAATGCTGTGTTGTTTCCCTAGAGTAAGAAAATCCAAAAGGTACAATTATAATGTTCAAGGGAAAGAAACTTCTCAAAAAGAAATTACAAATGGGGTGGGGAGAAGCAGAAAATAAGAGGAAATTAACAAAAAAACCCCTCCAAAATATATTATATATGTTAAAGTATGTATCATAGAAATATATTACATATAAATATATATTTATGTGTTACATGATACCTAATCATACTTCTGATTGTTTTTGTTGAAAGGAATGGTTAGTGCATATATTGTTTTAGCAATTTTACATGCCTGTATCTGATAATCCGGGCAACTACTTTGAAGGTAACAATATACAATGTAACAATCATTGTCAAATTCCTATCTTTTTGTTCTGAAATTCTGTATTGTTTCTATTACTTTTTTATTATCTTAAAATAATAGCAAAGGGACTATGAGAAATCAAGCTGGCAAATCTAGGTGAGGCAAAGAAGAGTAACTTAGAATTGATTGAGTCAATGAGTCATTGAAAAAGCAGGACGTAGCACAAATTTTATATATTTATTGACATCATGGTAGAAAATTTCCCTGGTACACTAAATGAGTCTGATTTACATATAAATGAATATATTATTCCCTTTAGCCACCATCAAAATATCTACAGCCAGTCTTATCTGATCAAAATTCCAGATATTCAACACAGAATACAATCTTAAAAGCTGATAGGGAAAAGAAGCAAATCATCTATAAAGAAAAGTCCATCAGAATCACAAGTGAATTCGCAGGAGAAAACCTCAAGTCACATTAGAGCTTAGAGTGAAGTATTTCAACTTCTAAAGGTAGTGGGGAACACTTCAATCCAGATTGAAATACCCAGCAAAACTATCTTTCAAAACTGATACAGAAGTGTGATACTTCTATGACAAAGAACATCCAAGGAAATTCATGACCACCAGACAAGCACTTCAAAATGTTTTCAAGGACATTGGAAAAGAGATAACAAGGACTACACCTCTATGGACCACAGCGTAAGGAATCAAATCCACCAAGCAAGGTAAATAATTAAACAGAGGAAAGGGAAAAAAGGTGGTGAGAGCCAATAGTAGGAAAAGAACTTGACAAGGATACATCTATCTATCTGTCTGTCTGTCTATCTATCTATCTATCTATCTATCTATCTAT
>NDGN010048485.1:0-11507 GCA_002564285.1 Tympanoctomys barrerae
AAAGGAGGGTGGAGTGGACATTTGTTAAAATAGGGTATGAATCATAGGATGACGCGTACAGAAGAGGAACTCGGCGAGGTTAGGAGAAGGGCAACAAAATGGAGTCAATTTGTCAGGGTACAACACTCACTAGTGAGACAATATAATGCTTACACACATGGGTCTAACTTATTGCACTTAAGAGTATGGTCTCAAGTTGTATTCATTTACATATGAAAGTCTTGTTTATCCTTCTTTATGGCTCAGTAGTACTATAATCTATCTATCTATCTATCTATCTATCTATGTAACACAATTTGGTTGATGGACATTTGAGTTGCTTCTAAGATTGAGCTATTTTAAATAATGGTACTACAAACCTGGGTGAATATAAATCATTATAAGTATGAATGATGTTTTTAATTCTCCTGGGAAGATACCCAGGAGAGGGATAGCGGGGTCTAATGAGATCTCTAATCCTAATTTCTTGAGGAATATCTACACTGATTTCCACAGTGGTTGACCAGTTTACATTCTCACCACCAGTGGGAGAAGGATTTTTTTTCCCCCACAGCCCTTTCAGCATTTGTTATTGGCTGACTTCTTGGTGATAGCCATTCTTTCTGGAATGAGGTGGATCCTCTGAATTGTTTAAATTTGCTCAGCCTAAAGTTTAGACCAAGCATGTTAGTCAGCTTTCTAACTGCTGGCCAAAATCCCTGACACTCTTAATTTAAAGGAGAATATTATATTTTAGTTCATGGTTTGTGTTATGCGACTCTATGTATGTCTAGGGCCAGTGCAGAGACATAATGATGGAAGGGCACAGTGGAGACATAAACCCACATCATAGAATCTAGGAAGGAGAGCAGGAGAACAGCATTATTGAGAGATAGATCCCTAACAGCACAACCCTAGTGATCAACTTCCTGCTAGGCCCTAATACCCAACAACACATTCTGCTATGAACCTCAGTGGATTGACTCCGAAGATCCAATGACATCCCTAGGCATCTCTTAATCCAATCTAGTTATCAGTTAGGCCTAACTGTCATACATATGATGGGTACTCACTTAACAGAAATAATTATCAAAGAATTCTACAACATTACCCTTTGCATAGAAAACAGTGCTGTCCTTCCCACCCATAATCTTCTGGTAAGGCTGAAATGGAATGACACCCTTACACTAAAATTAGCAAAATGTTCAGAAATCCTTGAAATCCCTTAGTTAAAGGTACCTCACTACCATCAAACAGTTTCATCTACCATGAGTTAGTATCTAATGGAGCCTGTTTCTGTTTTTCCCTCTGCTTCTACACTGCCCTCTTGCAGAGGGACAAGCCAAAATGTTGCAGAGGACTTAGAGATCATACCTAGTGCCATCACCAGTGAGTGAAAACCTTCTTCCTACAGTTTTCCAAAACTGCTTCTTCATGATCTCCAACTAAAGCATTTCTTCTAGTGAAAGTGATTTAAGGGAAAATTAGGCACTGATGACAGCAAACAGTAGTAAAACTCCAGAGTTAATACTTGGATAAATTCAGAGTTTCATAGAAATGTAAGACTACTCCAATGGGGAGTTCAATTGGAGGATTTTCAGAGCCTATAGGCACAGTTGATCATTTAAAGAAAATACTGATCCAAGACATGTAAAAAGAAGATTCTTTCAGACACTAGACAACTTTTACAAACTATTGACTAGGTATCCTGTCTAATTCCTATTTTTTAAAGTTGCTAATGCTTATTCCTTTTTCTTTTATAAATGCTTGCCATTCATACATAATGGTCTCTTCTTTATTATAATTACTAGGTCACAACATTCATTTTAATGCCAGTTTTAGATTATATTGAATAGTGGCCATACTCCTCAGTCTGCATGTTGGATATGGTATGTATCACTCGATCCCACTGTAAAAACCTTTTAGAAATTCCATTCTCACCACATGAGGCTATAAAGAATTACAACTGATAAGGTGCAAAGGACAATGACCTGAAACAAATCAACCTATGACCTTAAAAATGTCTGGCTCCTTGGGAAAAATAAAGAATTATTCTATTAACAGGAAGCTAAATTCTCACTTCACAACATATATAAAAGATGAGTGAATCAAATACTTAAATAAAAAAGCTAAGATAAATATTCCTCAGAAAAAGAGGAGAATCGTCATGACCTCAGATATGGTCATGGACACAAAAAGCACAAGCAACAAAAGAATGCACTTCAAAGGAAAGCGAGCTCTATGCTTGTGCTCAACAATAAAGTGCTTGCTTATCATATGAGAGGTTCTGAGTCCAAATCTTAGAACTCCACACTCACACACAAGCATGAAAATGAAATCAACAGGCTGTACAGATGCTTGTAAATTATACATCTGATGACAAAGTCTGTGTTTTGGAAATGTAAAGGATACTTACAACCTAATAAATAAAAGGGCATCAAGCAGAATAATTCTATGTATCCTAAATAAAAATAGGAAAACATCCAGTAACTGTCTCTCACAGGGAGAAAAACAAATGGCCAATAAGCATATGAAAAGGTGCTGGGCATCTTTAGCCATCTTGTAAATGCAAATCAAAATTGAAATGACATTCCGCTGAAGCATAAAGATGTCTAAAATGAAAGAGTTGGCAAGGATGTGGAGGAACTAACATTCTTGTAGACTTCTGGTGGAAATATAAAATAGTGCAACAACTTGGAAAATCATTTATCAGCTTTGTCAAATAATTAAATGTGGATTTATCATTTGGCACAGAATACTCATCCCTAGCATGGTCAAGAGAAATGAAAACATAAAAATCTGAACACAGTGTCTGTGGCTGGAACTTTACAAGAGTGATAATGCAGAAGCAATTTAAGTGTCAATTCACTGGTGAATGGATAAACAATATGTGCTATCGCCATACAATGGGATATTGTGTGGACTTTAAAGTGACTGCAGTGGGGCTGGCCAAATAGCTTAGGGGATTAAAGTGCCTGCAAGCAGGTGCATGGGCTGGGAGTTCAATCACCAGGTCTGCTGTACCAGCCCCATCCCTGGGGAGTGCTGAGACTGCAATTGATCGGGGCATGGTGACACGCGACTATAATCCCAGCTCTTGGAAGGCTGTAAATAGGCGGATTACTATGAGTCCAATCTAGTAGTGAGATCCTGAACACCTTATAGACCCTTCCCTAAAAAAAAAAGAAAAAAAAGTGAATGCAGTGATACATGCTACTACAACTTGGATGACCTTAACTACATTGTCTATTAAAGATACCAGTCACAATGACCACATATTAATGATTAACATATCTACATATCTATAGTGTCCAGAGTAAGTTTAGAGAAAAAAATGGAAGCTAAACATTGCATAGAAGTGGGAAGGCTGAGTTCATGTCATATAATAGCTAACAGGTAATGTTTTTGTGATAGTGAAGCTTTTCTAAAAATTATTATGACTCAAGATATGTCAATATTAAAAAACATTTAAAATATACTTTAAATGAATGCTTTATGTGATATGTCAATTATATCTCAATAAGACTGTTAGAAACAACAGAAAACAAATGACTTGTGTAGAAAGTATTTAGCTCTTTCATGGCTGTTGGAAGTCCATGTTTGAACTATTATTGTCCATGACTTTTCTATTTCAGATCATGTTATGAGTCATTTGGGAGAGGGTCATATTGGCTTCGTCTGAGTCACTCATATATTTCATTTTAGCTGGAGATTTGACTGATTAGAAGATGTAAGATGACTTCTCTTACTTGTCTGGTCCCAGTGCTGCTGGCTTTTGGCTGGGAAACCTTATTTCTTCTCCACATGACCTTCCATCTTTTAGGAGCTAATTTCATTTTCTTTTCATGGCTGTCTCAGAGGAGTGTTCTAAGAAAATAAAATCAGATGGTGTAAGAAGTGTTAAGCTTCACCTGGAAAATTGCATTTTAATTTTTGTCACATTCTATTGATCAAAGATATAAGAAAATAGTGAGAAAGCCTTCAGCCCATGCTCAAGAAAACGGGGAGAGACTTCACAACTTGGATGGGCAGAAGCAAGTCACATTGTAATGTAGCTCTGCTGCACTAGAGTAGGAAATTATGGACATTAGAAAATTTATCACAGTTTTCTGCAGGTTTTGAACTTTATCCTTTAGTCATTGGTGTACCTCTGAAAGGGCATCAAGCAGAATAATTCTATGAGCAAGTCTGTGTTTTTAGTGTGGAAGAATAAGAGGAAAATGTGAAGTTAGGCAAAAATGAGTGTATTTAGAATAATAATAAAACTATATTTAGAGAGGTCAGGGCTTGAATGAGGAGAAATCTTAACAAGTTTTGAGTCTGATTCAGCATACAGCACATTTCCAAATTATGACTGCCTATGTATGCGTGAATTATATATTACCTGAACAGAACAAAAAACTGCACCAAATGAAAATAGAATAGTAAACATAGAATTTGGAATGATGATTTTCCTAGGTAAAGGGCATAGCTGCTATAAAAGTTCTGAATTTGCAATTGAGTGGTGAGCTTATACTTGCTCATAGGATCAGTAAGGAGAAAGGCAGGAGGGTAGTATGGGAAAGAGGGAAGAAGGGAGGGAGGGAGAGAATCACTGACTATAGACGGAAGATGCAAGCAGAGTGTCAATTAAGGCTTGCTGCAGGTACCTAATCCGTGATGAAAATGTGACACTCATCCTTGCAGCAAGTTCCCAGAAGGACAGACTTGTGCACAGCACTTTCCAGACCTACTTGACCTTGAATTATTTGTCCACACATGCACTTTGGGGAGTGCCTAGAAAATTAACCCTCACACTTATCAAGCACCTGCCTGGCAAGCACAAGGTCCTGAGTTCAATCCCTAGTACCAAAGCGTATATAAAAGTGAAAAGGCTGCAATTTACCTTCTAGAGATGAGTTATCTAATATCATGGCTGAAAGCCCTCCAGAGCTGTGAACATGAGTCGTAAAATGTGGAACAAACTTGATTTTCTTTCTTATTCCAAGCCCCATACTTTTCTTTCTTTTATTTTTTAAGTGGTTTAAAATAATCTTCTTGGCTAATAAGCATCTGTTAACATTTATTGAAACTAGAAGACTGAGCATGGTGGCACGAACCTATAATCCCGTAACTGTAATCCTCGCTTTTGGGAGGCTATAAGCAGGTGGATCAGTATGAGTCTTGAGACCCTGAATGCCATGTAAACCCTTCCCTAAAATAAAAAAAAATAAACTATATATTTCACAAGGTCCTATAAGCACTATTAAAAGTAAGGGCTGGGAAGATAGCTCAGTAGCATAAGCACCTGTCTGGCAAGCTCAAAGTCCTGAGTTTGATCCCTGGGAATAGAAAAAAAAAGTGAAAAGGCCTTAGCCTACCTTCTAAGGATGAGCTATTTATTTTTTTATTATTTTTATTTTTATTTTTATTTTTTGGCGGAACCAAGGACTGAACTCAGGCCCTTGCGCTTGCCAAGGAAGAGTTTATTCCAATAAGCCATCTCCTTAGCCCCGAGCTATTTATTTTTAAAAATAATTTTATTGAGAAACAAATAGCAATGAGACAGTTTCACAACCGATTATTGGCACACTTTCAATAATTAATACATTGCATATTGTTGTCTTAGGTGTTATTCATTGTGCAAGATGCAGATATGATATCCTGTCTCAAGCAGTATTATAACAAACCTCTCTATTCATTGAAATAAGATAATGGAGCTGTATATCTATCCTAACTATTTTGAGTATACAGACACAAAAGGGTTGTTCATTTCTATCCCACTTTTTTGTTTAGCTTTGTCAGAAAAGGGCATTCCATTGTCATTTAAATATTGTAGGTACTTGAATTAAGCAGAATCTCCCAATATAGTCCAGTAGTCTATAATAGCAGTGGTTTTTCTATAAGACTGGCAATGTCCAATATTATTGACTTGAGCTTTTTACAGCTCAGCATATTAATGTGGCTTTACTTTTTATACTTCGTTTCATATTTTTCTCCTGAATGGTTAAGACCAAGATAAAGCAAGACCTATATAACAAGAAACGTAATTTAGGATGAGCTATTTAATATGGCTGCCAAAAGTCCTGCATAGCTATGAAACCCTGGAAATGTGGGTAGTATAAACAAGGGAATACATTTTAAATTTAATTGTATTTAAACTCATTTTAATTAAAAGTGAAATACTTCCATTAAATATAATGCTAGTGCTTTGTTATGTTTTACTTAAATTATTAAAAATTTAGTATCCAAATATCTGAATTGATATGTGCTATATACAAAATACACACTAGATTTTAGAGACTCTGTATAAAAAATACAAAATATCACAATAGTAATCTATTTTGTATGTGGAAATGTTAAGTTTTGATATATTGGGGAAAATAAACATAAAACTTAATCTCACCTGATATATATATATGTGCAAGGTTTCACAGCACAGCTTGGACTTGGACTTGTAGTGATCCTCCTGCTTTCAGCCTCCTCAGCACTGGGATTACAGGCATGTGACATTATGACTGGTCTTGATGGCTGGCTCAACATGCAGGGTATGCAGTACTAGGGCTGAAACCCAGGTCCTTGCACTTGCCTAAGCAGGCACTTAGACAGCTGAGCTATCGCCACAGATCCTGCTTTTTCTATTTTTACTGTACATGCTTGAAAATTTAAGATTTTTGTATCACTCATGTTAATTCTATTGGATAGCACTGCCATAGGATCTTTGTATTTCTCAGAGAAAACACAAAGCCAAAGCTTTGAACACTACATCTGCCACATGATCATCAGAAGGAAGAAAATCCTCTTGGATGGCCTCATGGCTTGTAAGTTGTTTCTGGCCTTTGACTTTCTCTGGCCTCTGCTGCAGGCACAGCTGGAGGTCTGTGGGGTCTCATCACACCATTCTGAGTGAGGATGTGGAGCAAGAAGCTGAGCGGCACTTTTGCTTTCCCACAAGTGAGTGCTAACTCACATGTGAATCACTGGAGGCTTCTGCTCTGTCTAGATACACTCAAGAGCCTTTCATGGCTTGCTTGATTAAAAAGTGAGGGAGATTATTATTTTGCAAAACCATTCTCTGTCAGCACTTTTGAGAGGGCAGAATCCTCCTCAGAACCACACAATTACCTCTGTATATGACTGTGATTAAGAATAGAACCAAAAACTGAAACTCATAATTCAGTTTATGAAGCTTTAATAATGATGTTGTGCAAAGCAATATAGCAGAGAAAGCAGTTTGCAGACTCCCCTCAGAGAAATTTTGAATTTTAAAGACATATAGGATTAACAGACAAATTTTAAAGACATGTAGAAAGATGCATGCACCTGTGTGTATGACACAATGTATATCTATACATGAATAATATACCCTTCCACCTGAGAAATCACACTTACGTGCATGCTGTAAACAGGCATTAATTCATCCACCATTTACCAAACATCTGACAGAAACTGATGCATTAAATGGATGAAGAAAGAGAGAGAGAAATCAGTAATAAAGGTGAGATTTCTGGCCTGATTAATTCGGTGGCAACATTTTCTTAGATTACCAATGAGGTTGCACTGAGCATAGTTTGCTTAGAATTCTTTGGGTTGAGGAGCTAGAAATTCAGAATGGTTGTTTATCTGTCAGCTTTGAAAAACCTACAAGACATTCAAATAGAGGCAATCTGCAATCCAGGTCCCACCCAGGACCAAACTATATAGTGCTTCTCAGGAGGTATAGTAGCTTTGGTATTCAAATGTAAAAATTCCCCTAAGTAATTCCATGGCACAAACCAGAGTTTACACTAAGTAGAACAGTTTATAGTATTGCTCATGAGAACTGGAACATGCAAAGGAAAAATGTTTTGGAGAGAAGATCCACTGTATTGTGGACAAATGAGAAAGAAGAAATAATGCTGAGTAAGCAGATTCAGGAATCCTAATTTCACTTCAGTTCTGTTACCTCAGACCTTTCCATTTTAACCTTCGTTTCCTTCCTCATAAAATGATGATGCAAGACTACATATTAAATCTATCAGGCTAAGGCTTCCCAAGTGACTAGGGACCACAGGATTTGATAATGTACTCTGAATGATCCCTGGGATAATAAAGTGGTCAAAAAGATTCAGTTAGATCACAGTACTACCGTTCCCTAACACTGACCCTGAGCAATCAATCAGCCTCTCTAATGCTTGATTTCCATAGCTGGAAAATATAAACCACAATATCAGTCCAATTACTATTAAAAGATTAAACAGATCACTGTCTATGTAGCAACGCATTAGTCAGATTTGTGTTACTTCAATGAAACTCCTGAAGCAGATAACTCATGAAGAGAAAACAATCTTTAGCACATGGCTTTGAAATCTTAAAGTCTACTTGCTGGTGTGGGGTGGACAGGTTTGGCTTCTAGCGAGAGTGCTAGTCAGTAGCAGATTATGAAAGAAACATATGTTGGCGCCAGCGGTTGTATCTTGAGTTGGAGCAGAAAGAGAGCAAGTGGGATCTCATCGTTCCCTTAAATGCAACAGTCTGAGTGAGGTAAGGGTGTCCCACAATTCCTTGTGTCCTAAACATTGTGCCAGTTCTCAATAATAGTAACCCCTTGGGACCATCCTTATCATATGAGCCTTGGGGGACCCTAACGATACAAGCTGTCACATGCAGTTAATGCAACAAAGTAACTGTTATTATTATTTTCTTTTTTGCCCTTTTCATTTATCTTGTCAACATGGAGCTTCAGGGAAATCAAGAAAAACACATAAAAGCATATTTAGTAGATTTTATATGTTTGCATGATTTCTCTGTGAGTTTGTTTGAAAATGTTTTCTTCTCATGCTTAGAAATACTTTTCCACTCAACAGGGAAATATATATATATATTTTTTTTTTTCTAGTCTTCTATATGTAATACTGTGCTTGAATAGTGAAATTATACCTAGGAGCTTTCTCCAGCATTTTAAGTGCAAAATCTTCATTTATAAAAGCATAAATTAAGCCTACTCTAAGAATACTTTCCTTTACTTGGAGAGTACAATATAAACAAATTGTTTTATTCACTTATATCCCTTTTTTATTACCCCAAACCTTACCTATAAACATATTCTTCTGTGTAGAAGCCTCATGACCAGGGAGCTTTACACATTTTGAGAGGGGGAGAACAGAAGAGAGTGGATATTTATTTCATTGAGCCATATGCTCTCCTGTTTATTACATTTTTAACAGGCAGAGTTGAAGTGCATAGAAGTTTTTGAACATGTCAAAACCTACTGGAGGGATGCAGGTTCTTAGTCTGGCAGCTGGTGGCGCAGCTATCCATGCTGTCCTTCTAGCTTTTCACAGGACTGCAATACTTCCTGAGGTTTTGTTTTGGCCCCAGTATGTGACAGGATCTCTGCTTTATGAAGAATAATTATGTTTCTTGGTGTGACATGAAGCCCTTCCTGTGTTGTGCTGAGTTTTTACAAATATTTGGGTGTGAAATAAACTGAATGGATTGGCTGGGGAGATGGCTCAGTAGGCTAAGTGCTTGACTGCCAAACACAAGGATCTGAGTTCAATCCCTGGTTCCACCAAAAAATAGAAAAAGAAAAAAAAAACTGAATGGGTTGGAATTTTCCATAAGTGACATCATTACTTTTGCTCCAGAGAAATAATTCCATTCCAAAAAGAGAAGGAAAGAGGGATTGCTAAATTTTGTCTTGATAATTCAATATTTCTTATTAATGGAGGGATATAGAATTTAATTTTTTTCATGAAAATGTTTTTAGAATACCAATCTATGTGCAGATTCCTCCTCCTCTGACAATAGAAAAAACAAGAAGGAAACTTTCACAGGCTCTTGCCCCAAACACTATGTTTTGTTTGTTTTGTCTTATTTGCTCCGTCTGGAAATGGATATATTGCGTTGCTTCCTTTTTGTCTTCCCGCTTTCTGATTATTTTCTGACACTTTCATCCTTGCAAAGTTGCTTTCACATAGATTATTCCGAGTTCAGCAACCAAACAGGACTTTCATGATCCACAGGTGGCCAGGGCTGAGTGGCAATTTAAAGTCACCTGTGGGGTGACTGAGTATGCATCACTGTTGTGCTGAGAGTTCACCTATGTTGGCTCAGTGCTGAGGTTTTTTTATCTGGTAGGTTGCAGGTCAGGCCCAAGTATTTGCATTTCTAACTTGTTCTTGAGACTGACGCTGCTAGATGGCATGTTGAGAATCTGATTAGTGAGTCAGGAGGTCAGGGCTCCTTCAGGGCCTTACCTGCTTTATTTAATTAAAGAAATGTGTACAAAGCACTTTCACTGTGTCAGACAATGTTGTTATTTTATATCAGAGAAAGATGACAAGATGCCACCATCCTTAGTCCCACTTTATGTTGAGGACATAGAAAGACAGAGATAGTAAGTGGTGCAAGGGCACGAGGCAAGTGTGCAGGAGGAAAGCTCCAGATTTGGGCTTTCCAGTGCTGTGTTCTGCTGTCTTCTTGCTGAGCTGTAATGGAACTAATTGAGTGTAGTGGGTGAGCTCAGAAAGAAGTAGTACATTTAACAAGAAAAATGCAAAAAAGAGACTGGGACTACTGAAAGTGACTTTCACTTTATTAAAACATAAAAGAATAAAATTCAACAATCCAAGATGGCAGAAAAATACTCCATGCTTAGGAAAATGTTATGAAATCATGAAAAGTCATGCTAAGGGGAAATTTACAGAATGTTTTGTGAATGAAGAAGTTGACTTGACTTGCATAGTTTGCCTGGTGATATTCAGTGACAGATTAAAATGGCAAAAAATCAAAAAGTTCCTTGTGTGCATGGTAAAGTTTAACTTTATTTTTTCCTTATTGTAGGAAGTTGAACCCAAGGCCTAGACATCAAACAATGAGGGCTCTTAATGAGCTTCTGAGAGAAGAATGTAGTTAGTCTTTTTTTTCTTAACCTTTTGTTTATTTGGTATGGGGTATTGCTACACAGCTTGAACTCATAGTGATCCTCTTCTCTTAGCCTCCCCAGCATTGGGATTACAGGAGTGTGCTACCACACCTGGTTTTCATGTCTAGCACCTCATACCAGGGGTTCTGTGGCCAGCATAGCATGTGGTACTGGGGGTTGAGCCCAGGTCTTACTCTTGCCAAGCAGGTGCTTAGACCTCTGGGCTATCTCCTCAGCCCAAGAACATAGTTTAAAGAACACACAGCATGCAGTTAAGCAACACCAAGAATGCTGATGTTAAAATTTATGAGAATACTCTTCACTCAAGGAAGACCTGAGCTGTGATGGAAGCTAGATGCAATTTCTGTTTGAGAATAAAAAGCAGATCATTCTTTTTGGAAGTACCCCTGCTAGAATTTATTAAAATATTGTAATAGACTTTTATCCTGTACACAGAGTTTTGTGTTTTCCTACACTTGTTCCCCATGGTGACCAGAGTCGGACTGAGACTAGGCAGTGGAGCCCTTCATGAATTGCTTAGTGAAGTCACTAGCTATTCTTCCACAAAGGGAGGAAAGGATGGGCTTCGGGACCATCTAACAATCTAAGGGCAATGGACTGTCACATATCTTTTTTTTTT
>NDGN010048563.1:0-10872 GCA_002564285.1 Tympanoctomys barrerae
GGGGGAGGAGGAGGAGTTGTTCTTTGGGAAATGGCCTGCTTCTTCAGGCAGCGCTGCCTCCCCATGCAGGGAAAGCTGAGAATGCCTTCCTGCGCCCCCTACCTGTAGCACCTGGCACTGCACGGCTCGGCAAATCCTTTCCAGGGCCAGCTCCCCAGCACCAGGCAGGTGAAGGAGGTTGAGCTTAGGCAAGAAGCAGCGATTCCCCCAGCAAATGCGGCTAACATTCTGCACCACTGCTGTAATGCGCTTTAGAAACACAAGGAGCCGAGCTTCTGTGTGTATACAGTAGCTGCCTGCCTGGTACCGAATTTCTTTTTTATTTTGTAACTTGGTTATGACTGTCATTGCCAGGAAAAAGATTGCTTATAAAATCACATAGAGAAAAGTGGGGGGCTGAGGAGATGGCTCAGTAGAATAAGCGCTTCTCTGGCAAGCGCAAGGGCCTGAGTTCAATTCCTGGTTCAGCAAAAAAAAAGTCACATTGATGCAGATGAAAGAATGCTGTGCTTATTAAATCATGCATTAATTTTTCAATCCCTTCTCTCAATCGTGCAAGCGTTTTTGGTAAAATCATGTCTACGCTCATCTTCTCTGATGTTGATAATTGGTTCTTGAAGATTAAATGGGGAGTTACACATAAAAATATTTTAGCAAATGGATTTAAAATTCACAAGATCCTCCCATTTGGAAGATTCTTCAAAGAGGTTAGAAAAAAATTCTGCCCTTAAGTTTTAAAGTATCCAAATTTAAGAATTTTAGTAGATGACAAATACTGTTTTAAAGCCACAAAATTATGTAACAGTGGGGAAATTTCCAGCCTCGAGTTTTCCAAGTGCAATCTTCATAGACTCATTTTCTTAAACAAAGGGGGAAAAGAGAGCTATCCTCTTGTGTCTTATGAAAATGTCAACTTTACTTTGAGGTGCGCGCTCTGCTTGTTTTTCTAAAAACATCTGCAGCCAGCGCTCGACACAGTCACTTGCAAGCCTGGAGGGAGGCGCATTCCCGGCCATCCCCCAGGAGGGAGGGAGACTTGGAGGTGCTTGGTGGCACGGGCACTGGCACTGTCTCCTCCTCTCCAGCACAGCTGGTGACCTGGGCACCACGAGGGCTTGGGCTTGCAGCCACGGGGCTCAGGGGACAACATGGCCCGGGAGGAGCTGGCCCGGTAAGAGACGCGAGGTGGGGACACCCAGAGAAAGCTGGGAGGAAGCAGGGCAGGCTCCGCTCAGGAGGGTCATGTGACACCTTCTGACTTGTATTTTGCCTGTTGGGAGTGAAGGCTTTTCTAGAGATAGACCCCAGTCCCCAAGTGCACACGAAAGGGAGGGAAGGGCTGGAGAGGTGACCGGGTCCGGGAAGCTAGAGACCTTAGGACATAGCTCCATGGGTTTCATCACAGGGCCTGTGTTGAGGGCTCAGGCAGCTCCCTTCTCAGGGAGGAAGGCACTGCAGACAAACAGCAATGGAGGCAGGCGCTGTGGGAGCAGGCGGCGGCAGCTCAGCTGAGAAGCCAAGAAGTTGCAGAAGCAGCCAAAGAACGGGAGGAGTCAACCACCAACACTAGAAGAAAATGCCCTGTGCGTGAGGCAAGGCCCGCACGGGCGTCCTGGGCGCTTGGGGCTCCAGGTCCAGCAGGGCAAAAGGCTCCTGAGGGGGCACTGTGCAGCTGAGCTCAGTGTGAGTGTGTGCATGTGTGTGTACGCATGTGTGTATGTGTGTGTGTGTGTGTGCACATGTGCCTGCACGTGTATGCGCTATTCTTTGATCAGCAACCTCATCTGCATGCTGGAAATCAGAACAGTACATGCCTGGCCAGCGATCAGCTGAGATCTGGGTAGAAATTATGGTGAATACAGGGCTGCAGAGCAAGAGCCTACCTCAGAAAGACACACGCACGCAGAAAAGGTAAGGAAATGGCAAGTTATAGATGGCACTGTGCTATGGAAAGAAATGAGCTCGGGTCATTTTGCAATCAGGAGGGACAAGGTACCCAAAAAGCAAGACACCCGTGTCAGTGCAGGCTCCTTATCTGTACCACAGAAGAAGCTGCAGGTCTTGGAGGAGGGACAGCGGCCAGGAGCCTGGCTCCCGGTGGTGACCCTGTGAGTGTGGTGTACAGGCAGCTTGCCCCCTCCACACCCTTTCAGGGAAGTGCTGGAGAAACGGCCGGGGTAAGCTGGCAATCCTGTCAAAGCAGAGACCCTGAGATGAAGAGGTGAGGAGGGGCCACATGGTGGGGGGCCTGGGCATGTGGAAGGCTGTGGGCGCGCCACTTGGGGCAGCGGAGGAACCCGAGTACACACACTTTGATCCCCCCACCTCTCTCCCAGGCCCCAGCTGCTGTCTGCACAGGGGATGGCAGGAACAGGGAGGAGCTCATGCTGGAGGTGGGGACCAGGTCTGAGGGCAGCGGGAGGAGGCTCAGGGCTGGCCATGTGCTCGGTGCCCAGAACTCACTGCCTGATTTTGTTTCTCTGTGAGATCCTGAGTTCCGAAGGTTGTCAGAACCCAAACCTGGACACCATTGCCACTCACTGACCTAAGTCAGCAGGGCCCAGGGGACCGAGGGACTGATGGTGCTGACACCGGAGCACCACGCAGCTCTGTGCAGAGGCCAGGATGACCTTCCAGAGAGATGCCAGGCTGCCAGGCTGCGGCCCTGCCAGCCTCAGAGCCGCCCGGGTTCAAGGCCGGAGGCGAGGACCATGGTTCCAGCATCCGGTGCAACTCTCTGCTCAGCCTTCGCATCCCGCCTCCGCCTCCCCAACAGCCCACAGCTCACCACACCACACGGGTTCCCGAGGCAAGATTATTTATTTTATTTCCAAATAAATATAATTCGCCCTTAGAGGACCTCTGCTCTCTGGTCGATGGCTCCGGGGTCATTGCTTTGTCCAAGCTGTTGGCACAGAGCCCCTTCTGCCAGCTGCCTGCGTCCTGCACCCTGAAAACTCACTGAGGCAGCCACGTGACTTGGCCCTGCGTGGAGAAGAGTCAAGTCGCGTGGGAGGCCCGACAGCCCTGGCCTTACCCTCTCGTGGCTGGAGCTGTGGCAGCCGTCTTATGACCATGAGGAAAGGCCAAGAACGTAGCAGAATCCTGGTCTGAGGCCACTGAATTGTGGGGGCAAAGCCAGCAGCATTCTTGTAGATTTCTTGTGAAGTGAGAAAAACAAACTAAGCGCCAACGTAGTTAAGGAATTATTAGCTACGTGGCGATAGTTTGCTGAGCTGTCACCAAGACAGCCGCAACTGTCCCAGACGTGCCGAGGCTGAGACAGTGGACGTTTGCCCGGGCCACCGCAGCTCCGAGCGCGGACTTGCCCAGACCACTGTCCCGCAGCCGCTCCTGGTGCTGCTGCCTCGACCTGGAGCCCCACCGTTCCTGGGCTAGTCCTCAGAAAGGCCCAAGACTGCAAGGCCCGCCCACGCTGCGCACACCTCGGGCCACTCGCTGCAGCACGCGAGCCGCAGTGCGGGCACCAGGACACAGCAGCAGGTACTAACGCACCTGCCTGCGTGTTGGCCAGCGCTCGGCAGCAGCGTTCTCATGAAGAACCTCAGAAGAGGCCTTCAAGACTGCCTCAGAAGGCAGCGAGCCAAAGGGAGAACCTGGAGGGGGACGTGGCAACGTGCCCCTTGCTGTGACACATTTCTAAAACTTATGGTTTGCTGCGTATTCTGACCCCTCCTTGGCTTGACACAATTCCTGGGAAAGCGATCAGTCAGGGGAGCTCGCCACCATGGTCTGCGCAGTGCCGGGGCTTGGAGCGGCCCGGACGGCCCCGGGAGCTGCTGCCACGAGCCTAACAGGGACACGGAGGTGCCTAGTCCAGGAAGACGAGGGGCCTCCCCCAGGCCCAGCCAGCGGCCCCCCAAACTTACAAGGGCCGGTGGAGGCAGATCAGCCCTGCTCTGGGCAGGTTCAGAAGAAGCCCCGAAAGAGGCCTGTTTCTGCCCCGTGGAGGGCACGTTCCTCCGGGGCAGGCCTCTGCAGTCAGGCCTCTCGGGGGCCGCTGCTTGGCCCAGATGACTGTGAGCACCTTTAAGCCCAACTTGATGGAAGCGCATATTCTCTGTGCTGCCCGCAGTCACCAGGGCCACCACAGCCCGTGAAGCCCAAGATCTGTAATGAGTGAGCCCAGGAATCTGCATTTATAGGGAGCACGGAGACACAGAGACGGCAGCGGTGCTGAGTACCCAGCTGCAAGCCCAGGGCCAACACGGCAAGCGCTGCTCAGGGAGCCCCTGCAGGCTCGGGCCCCGGCTCCACTGCCTGGAGGCCCAGGCTTCCGGGCCGCGCCTTGCCTGGCTCAGCCTCACTCCTCCTGTCTCAGTTCTGATCACGGCTGAGCAGAGGGGGAGCTCCTGCCAGCTGATGCCCCGTTCTCCCTCCGCCTCCCCTCTGCCTCTTCGCTCTCAGCCGCTCTCCCCTGGGCAGCCGCCCCTCCACGGGATGCTCTGCAGCAGCAGAACCCTCTCCCCTGCTTGCTGCTTTGACCTGGCTCTCGGGACTTGGTCCCTGGCCAGGAGCACCCTTTGTCTTTCTTTGCCACAGCTGTGCTGAGAGCAGGCACTTGCAGCCAGGGGACAGCAGTAAGTGCCAGGCCCTGGAATTCCTGACCTAAGCATGCAAGGCTGCGTTCTCTGGCTGTTCACCCACCAGGGCTCTTCAGCCCTGTTCACATAGAAACCACAAGCTGGCAATGGCCTTATCACCAGCTAGGGCCACTCTCTGTGATCCTGGTGGACATGTTCTTGGGAGGTGACACCGCCCAGTCCGCCCCTGTGCTCCCCTCACAGAGGCTGTGGCAGGTCCAGGGAACAGACCCACCCAGAGCCCCATGCGCGGGTGCCAAGCTGTGCCCAAGTAACCAGGTCACGTTGTCCTGCTCTCTTGTGGAGGACAGAATGATGAGATGAGGGGACAGACACAGCTGCATCAGTGACCCAGTGTTGCCATGGAGTAGGGTGTCTCAGGGTCTCAGCTCGATGCTTACGGCGTTAAGGGACAATACACAAAGTCACCCTGCCAGTCTGGGGATGCTAAGCCCTACAGATACGTTGTGTTTCCTGACCCCACTGAACAGAATGAGATTTTCCAGCCCCCGTGAGCAGGGAGCGTGTTGTGAAGTGGAGCTACTGCTGTGGATGGGCAGCAGTCTCCACCTTGAGTTAGACGTGGGGACCGTGGCCTCCACAGGAAGTGTCCCCAGCCTCTGGGCTCTGGACCCAGTGGCTGTCCCTTGTCAGTTCAAAACTGTCCTTCCCACACGATAGCTCACTCACCGGAGTCCAGCCCTGCAGGAAGCCCCAAGCCATCACTTTGGAGATTTTAGTCTGAGTTCTGCCTTCTGTCCTTCGCCTCCACCCCATTTCAAGGAGGTCACTGGGTTCTCTGTGGTGTCTTTCCCAACCCCATCAGACACTTTTTTCCAGGCAGAAAGCCAAACAGCTTGAAGCCAAGGGCTCTGTCTGTCTTTTGTAAAACCCTAAGCCCATTTCATAAGAACCTAAGCCGGATGAGAGGAGAGAGAGAACAATTTTCGAGACTGGGATGCTGAGGGCCCGGCTCTGAGTCCCAGCAGGGGGCCAGGCCTACTATGCTGTCCCTAGGTTCTCCCTGGCCCGGTCCTGAGCCTGGGGCCACAGGAGGCCATGCGGGCCACCCTTGCCCTTCAATGACTGCTGTGGTCTTTGGGCCCAGCAGCTGTGCTATCCTGGCCCACGGGCCAAGGTTTACATTGGAGTTAAACTGCTTTGAGAGAACAAAGCCAGGAGCCGCTTGCCCTCCCATGGCCTGAAGGCCTCTCTGCTCCAAAGCAGCAAGAGGTAGAATGTATTTTGGGTCACAGCCACCCTAGACATGAGCTGAGCATCTCAGAGACCAAGTGGAGCCAGCAGCAGGGCAATGGGGTGCTCCCTGTGTGAAGGCTGATGGGGCTTCTCAGAGGGCACAGTGCGCCGAGGCCCCAGGCAGGAGCAGAGCCCCCAAGGCAGCAGGGGAAGGTCCAGTGAGGGCACTGAGGTGCCCAGGGCTCAGGCGTATGGCACCCACAAAACCAACTGCCTCGTGAATGAGAATTTGAAGAGAGTAAGTGCAGATGGCCAATAAAGGCAGGAAAAACCATCCAACATCACTAGCCAGAAGGAAATACAGTGGTTCATCTCGGCCCGGCCAGGCTGGCTGTTGCCCGGGACCCAGGACAGCAGCAGGCCTGGGAAGGCTGTGGGGGAAGGAAGCCTTCCACAGCACTGGCGGGAATGTGAGCCAGTGTGAACGCTGGTGTGGAGATCCTCAGAAAGCTGGAAGTGGGCGAGCCCTTGGCCACAGCACACAGCTCCTCAATCTGTTCATGAAAGATGGCACGTGATTGTGGGATGGGCCCAAGTTCCTAGTGACACAGTCCAGTTGCCAAGAAAGATAGACTGCATAGATGCCACGGGCAGATGAATGAAGGAAAGTGTTATACAGACCCAGGAGGGAGTATTACTCAGCTGTAAAAAAGAGAGAAATCCTGTCACTTCTCAGAACACAGAAGGAACTGGAGCTCACCATCATGTTAAGTGAAACAAGTTGAGCTCAGCAAGGCATACACATCCCATGCTTTCTCTTAGCCAAGTAGCCCAAAACTAAATAAATAGACATAAGAGGGAAATGAAGGAAGGAGGGCTCTGTTTTCTTTGAAGGCACTCTGGTCTTCGCAGTCAGCTTAGATGTCATCTCCTGGCTTCTAGTACAGACTCTGCGGCCTCCGCCTTGGATCCTGCAGCTTTCCAGTGTAGACTCGTCAGCCTCCCGTTGCAGCAGACTTGCCCGGAGCACTGCAGTGAGCTCCAGACTGGGGCCGAAAACCTCCAGGGAGCAGCCGCCCTCTGCCTGTTTCCTCATCTGACTCTAGCTGACCATAGGAAGCCAGTCTTGGAATTTCTCACACATTGGTACAGCCCGTGTTATACGCGTCCCTCCAGTGAAAGCCTGACTGGCACAGCAGCATAGACACACCGTGCAGCAGCACACAGCTCTGCCAGGACAGGATGCCCGCAGCCCTGGGAACGCTGTGGCAGCAAGCCGAGCACTAGCAGGGCCGGCAGAAGGAGGAGCACAGACTCAGTGCAGGGAGGTGCGTGGGCACAGGCTGCGGGGACACGCGGGGCTTGGCGGGCACAGAGGATGTCCTGCAGGGTGAGGACATCCTGCGGGCGGCAGGTGGGGACAGCCACACAGCGGGAGCCCACAGGACACACGCCACACACCTCACACATACACAGTCGTGGTGATCGATGCCACTGTGGGTGTCCTGCCGCAAATTTTTAAAATGTTTGACAAATAGAGGAAGGCTCAGGGAGGGTGCACGGACGTCAGGACCACAGTGTGGCTCTGGGTGGGGGAGAAGGCCCTGGGCTCCCCAGGGAGACTGGGGCACGAGCTCGGCTGGGGACAGCGTGGCTGGGATGGTGCTGCACTCGGAGCTGGTAACTTGCTGGTGTCATTAGAGCTCCCTTCATCACTGTGCTGAGGTCCTCACTGATGGTCGTGATGTTGTGATGGACTTTCATGTCTCAGCAAATAATACCAAGCGTGCCCACTCGGTGTGCACCCTTTACTTGGAAAGCACGTGGCCCAGGCACCAACGACGGGCCAGCTGGAGGGACAACGGACATGATGGTACACTTTTGCTCGATACATTGTGCGAAGTTCCCACAAGTTTGGAATTAACTCAAAACAGAAAGTTGAAATGAAGAAAAGGTGGAAAAAGAAAAATGGGGGAAAGCTAGGAAGGCAGCAGCGCCTGCTGAGACCCCCTATCCTGGCCAGCTGAGCCACTTCTCTCTGGCCTGGCCTGGTTTTCTGCACACGGGGAGGCCTCAGCTGAGCTGCGGGGCTTGCACGTGGCCCAAGGGGTGGCTGTGGGCAGGCAGAATGGGGACCCCAAACCAGCACCTGACTAGTCTCTGGAATTCCAAGACCCGCACGGGCATCCTACCAGGTGAGGTAGGCAGCATCTGGGCAGAGACCCAGGGGCTTGGTGTTGGCCTCTTCCCATGTGGCTCCAGCCAGTGTCACCTGCAGGAGGCAGCCCAGCCTCTTTGATTCATATATGGCTCCTCCTAGGGACCCCAGCAGAGAGCCACCTTGTGTCTGTTCCCACACCACACAACTCGGGACAGGGGTACGTTGCCCGGAGCCCTGAGCCCCACGCCCCTGGCCACCCTGGTACCATGCTGGTGGTGGCATGTGCAGGCTTTGCAGGCAGCAGTTCTGGGCACATGCGGAGCCCCCACAGGGCAGGAAGGAGCATGGTGTGAAAATCCAGCAGGGCGAGGCTGGCGCTCCACTCCCTGCTGGCCGTGTGTGAACTCAGCTCTTGGCAGCTCCTGGGCTGGGGTCGCAGCTCGGCCACAGCTTGCAGTAAATCTGCACGTGGGGCGGTCACGCCAGGCTCCATCCTGATGCTGGTTGCTGGGGTGGGCTGTGTGCAGGGCGAGACCATAACATTTATAGCCTGGAGAGGGCCGCCTGACCTTCCTGTGACTCAGAATTAACACTCCACAGCTGGAGGCTCCCGGAATATCACCTTTCTCCTCCAGCGCAGACCTTTTGGCCTATGCCTCTGCTCAGCAGGACGCGGGCACCCAAGGGCAGCTATCCTGGGGTCACTGTGGGGACGCCCTGATCAGGGATGTTCAGTGCCCTCAAGGTTCCCCACGAGGAAGAGAAGATGGGAACTGCTCGGCCCTTCTGGCCTCAGCGTAATTGCTCCGGGCTCCAGGACAGCGGTGAGGGGACCGAAAGGAGCACTGGGGGCTTAGAAAAGCAGCAACCACGTAACAAGGCCAGACAGACCCCTAAAGGTTATGGCAGCCCCCCGTAACAAGGCCAGGCAGACCCCTAAGGGCTATGGTAGCCCCCCGTAACAAGGCCAGACAGACCCCTAAAGGCTATGGCAGCCCCCATCCCTCCCACAGCCCTGTAGCAAGGTTTCTAGAAGGGTACACTGCACCTCCAAGCTGGACGGCAGCGCTCCGTAGACCTTGGTCGCCGCCAGAGCCCTGCCATGAAGGCATGTTCCTGGGAAGCAGGTGGTGCAACAGGCCGAGGGGGAGCCAGGGGTGCCCGGGTGCCCGTGCACACAGGACCTGGCTGGCCTCGGTTCACCATCTCCTCTGTCTGAACAGGACAGGTTGGGGCTCCAAAATCCAAAAGTGAGGAGGGCAGGCTCGGGGATCCTCTTGCGCAGGCACATGGTCCCCACCAAGGCCACAAAGCCCAGCCCTAAAGTCCTCGGAGCTACTCACACATAGTAAAACAGATTCGTTTCCATGGTTCATCAGCAGATCGCATGGCTTAAACAGTTTGCTCTTTTTCGTGCAGTCCTGAAGCCTTTGCATTGAACTGCCAGGACTTACTCACTTGTTTGTATGTTTGTTTATTTACTTATTTTTGAGACAGGATCTCACCAAGTCACAAAGTCGCCCAGGCTAAGATTGAACCGCCATCCTCTTGCCTCAGCCCCTTAGGTGACTGGGATCTACAGGTGTGCTCCACCAGGCCCAGACTTTTATTTGCTTATTTATTTTCAGTCCTGGAGGTCAAACTCAGGACCTTGCACTTGCCAGGCAGGCACTTATGCAGCTGAGCTGTCTCCCTGGCCTGTATGTAATTTTGAAGCCTGGTTTTTGTTCAGATTGGGAGAAGACACCCATCTCTGGTTTGTCCTGTGCTTCCAGGGGTAGTAGAGGAAGGCCCAGAGGAGAGGCCTGAAATCGCCATCCGATGCCTGCTTGTGAGCGGGCTGGTGACATGCGCCAGTGTCTGAAGGGTGGACCCCCAGACCAGGCCTGAAGGCTGTGTCCTCCCTGCAGATGCCCAGGGTAGGCTGGAAATGGGTCTGCGGACCTGACAGCTCCTTCAAGGTCAGGGAGGAAGACCAAGTCCTGCACTCTGAGACGGGGCCTCCTGCGGCCCCTGACACCCCAAGCACTTGTGGAATACCAGGGAGAGGGGGAGAAAGCTTAAAGCCCAGGGTGGCAGTAAGACACCTGCCTAAGAGGCCATGCTGCCAGAAGTCCTTAATGTAGAAGCCTGATGGCGGAGGTGACTGGCTTGTCACATAGGTTCTGCTCCAAGGGACAAAGATGTGCTCAAGTTGCTGGACTTAGTGATGGGTGACACAGGCGGTCGCAGGAAGCTGGGACTGAGACGTCGCCAGCTCAGAGCAGGCTTGGAGGAGCTGTGGGTGTGACAGTCACAACTGCCAGCCACCCTGCAGTCCCCACCAGCTCCGGGGACTCCACTTCTGCCCTGGCCGGCAGAGCTGACCTCCTGGCACCGGCCCTCGCCAGGCCCCGCAGCCTGTCACCCTCTGTTTCAGAATGTCCCCTTGAGCGCAGCTGCACACCCGAGTGGTTGTAAGTCCGTTTCCCATGCCAGGGAGCCTGGAAATCTGAGGACAAGCCAGACCCCCATCTGCGGAGCCTTGCTGTGGCTCTGGGCATGGCGGGGGTTGAGGGGAGCCAGGCACCGAGCCCGGTCCTGTGGGAACACACGTGGTTCCCAGGCAAGGCTCTCTAGCACCAGCACCTCGGGGGTGAGGGCTTCAACTGGAATTCGGGGTCCCGAAGGAAGGTGGCCCTTCTCAGAGTGCAGCCTGTGCCTAGTGAAGAGCTCATTCGTACCAGAAAGACGCAACAGCCCACTCATCCCCGGAAGGACCTCCAGGTGGCCGTGGACAGCAGCCCCCGCCCCCGTGCTGGGGTGTGCCTGGGCACGGAGCTGAGCACGTTCTGCGGGCAGACACCGGGGTGCAGCTCTCTGGTCTCTGGGAGGCACCTGGGTGCCGGGCTCTCTGGTCTCTGGGAGGCA
>NDGN010049185.1:0-13786 GCA_002564285.1 Tympanoctomys barrerae
TCATGTCATTTGTTTTTAAGACAAAAGGTATTAATGTATGAGTGGGTTTTTTTCTAAATCAAAACCTCGGGGTTCAGGTTTAATTGCAGTGTTGGCACTTTGGGTAAATAGGTGGGCTTTCAGTTACAGTTTGGACAACTTGTCTCTCCAAGGCTCCCCATCCTTGCTCTGTAAGATTTAACATCACCGCCAAGTTAAACTACATGCTAGGTACACACAGAAATTAATATCCATGGAGAATGAGGAATTGGGCCCAGCAGTTGGAACAGCTGGATTACTTAGCATGTTGTGGTTTTAGTTTGCATTAATGTAATTCTCCCTCTTAGAGCCACTAGTACCACAGCGTCAAAGCCAGCAACACTGTGCCCTTGGGCCACAGGCGGCCTCGCAGTTGCACTCCCCAGCATGCCACTCGTTGGGCTCCTAGGGGGAGCCTGTGCTTAGGAGGGCTTCTGCGCGGCAGTGCTTTCCATGGCCTGAGCAGTGTGGGGCCTTTGCTCTTTCTCCCGGGCTGCCTGAGTGCAAAGTTCAGCAGTTTCACTGACTTGATACTCTTTCTAGTGGAAACAAAAGGACAAAATTCATGATCATAATTGGGCAGCTCTGGACCTGACTTTTCCAGAGGATCAAAGACACTGACCAGTGTGGCTTCTGGGATTGTCCCTTTACTTCAGTTGACCAAGCCTTCCTGGCTAGCATTCAAACCCCTGGGGCTTCTAGGGGTCTTGGCATGTTGCAAAAGCTGGGGTAGTTGTGCAAACAGCTACACAAGGAGGTCTGTGGCAGGGCACATCAGTGTCTCCGGGCAGCAGCTCCCTGTTGCACACACCCTACTGAGCTGCTCAGTTACTCAACCAGGACCAATGTTAGAGGGAGTGGTCTATTTATTTACATGGTGCTTAGAGAGCTCTTGAGCCATGCCATCACACATTTGCTATTGTCTTGTCCCCAATTTTCTCTAAGTACCATAATGTCCCTCCTCTTGTGAGCATTCTGTTGCTTACTGCAACAAGCTGCTCAACACTAGGCTTGACCAAGGTATAGCAAGACAGTGTGTTCATCCAACATGTCTGGAGGTGTCTTGTCACGTAGGGAGTCAAAGTACACATACACTCACCTTCACATACACACTTTCAGCACAAAAGATTGCACACTCACAGCCTCCTCATGATTGCCATTAAGGGAACAGACACCCATATTGAAAGAGCTGCAGCTCCTTCTCATGACTGTCTGCTGCTGCTCTTGCAAGTTACATTGCTTTAGTTTTAAGCATTGAGGGCCTGACTGTAGGCTCACAGATGATCGGTGTCACATAGCATGCCCTGTGCTTAGATGCTGAGGCCAAGGGAGAGGCAAGGGTGACAGCTGTGGGTAGCAGTGCCGCTGAGGCCGTGAGACAGCCCTCACAGGGGGGGCTCTACACTTTCATCAGGAGAGTCCAGAGGGGAGTGCAGGGAGTGGGGCCTTCAGGCTGAACACAGATGCCAGGAAGAGAGGAAGCAGTTTAGAGCCCTATACTTGGTCCTATGGTGCGGAGGAAGTGGGAGGAAACGATGCTGGCTAGGATGTCAGTGTGCCTCAGAAGCTTGGAAGTCATCTGTCAGGGGCTGTGGATGCCATTTTAGGAGTTTGGATTGTGACTTCTCACTATAAGCAAACAGAAAGTCCCTCAGGCACTGACCCTGCATCCATGCTCACAGGATCCTGGAGGATACGCAGGAGAAGGCTGAGAGAGACTGACAAAAGCAGCACAAGGAGCCAGGCATGGGAGGGAAGGGCAGTTTAGGGGCTGAGCTCAGGCTCAACGTGGTCCCTGCGCCCTTAGTCACCAGAGCCACCATCCCAGGACCTGTGCTGGCAAGAGCCCCAGATGTCTCTGCCTCCAGCTGTGCCTTCCGTCAGTCACTGCGCCGGTGCTGGAAGGCTTGGCACACTCCTTCCCATCACCACCACCCCAAGGGGAACTGAGCCGTACAGTCTGGGGAGCGTTCCTAGAGATTGCATGCTTTACCCAAAGCAAGCCAGCCAGTGCCTAGTGAAGTCAACTTGCACACTGGGCACAGATGCGTGCAGAGGCTAAGGTATGCCTTTCTACGGCCAGAGTAACCAAAACTCTTTGGAAATAATCCAGAGGTTGTCTCTGTGATAGAGAAAGTGTTAGTGAAATTACAAGGAAATCAGATTTACCTAGATATTGAGCTATTCTGTGAACTTATTTTCATGACGGAAAAGTCAACTTTCTGCTTATCTTCATTTCTTTACAAAAACTATCAATTTATTTAAGGCTCACTCAACAAAAGATACAAGTGGACTATTACAGGTATTCACTGTGATTAAGTCAGATACAAACTTTTAAAAGTTTTCTCTCCACCAGATCAAATGAGAGACTTTCATTTCTTCATTCTAATGCCGTTTTTAGGTAGATAGAAGGGATTTCCAATTATCTGATGATGAGATATTGTCTTAAATTTCCAACAAAGAACATAACAAAAAAAACTTTAAAAAATTAGTATGTGTTCTTTATTTAAAAAAAAAAGCACCTATCTAGAAGTTGTTAAAACAGCATAAAACATGGTGGAGGCTTCATTGGAGCCCACTTTTGTGCTGGCCATGCCTAGAGTGGTCATTCCTATTGTCTGGCGTGGTCTCACCTTCTCTTAACCAGGGAAATCTTACTTTATTGAGGGCTTTTAGGGATGTAAATGACTTTTCCACCACTTGAAGAGTTTGGAAGTTATTTTTATCCGTTAAAGCTAGCAGGAGCTCACCCCAGCTGGTACCAGGCCGGGCTGCCCAGCGCAGGCGCTTCCTGACCTGCCCAGTTCTGAAAGGCAGACATTGTGTGAGGCCCCACCCATGCTCTGGGGGACACTTGGCACCATTGTCTCCGCGGCCTGCAGCTCTGCGACTGTCCCAAGAAGGACTCAAGAATCGCTCTCCTTTACTAAGACACCCTGTCATCAATATGTCCATTTTTTATTTTTACATTGTAAGCTGTCCTGTAGAGACTGCATATACAAGATAATTTCAGACTTGAAAATAATACAACTGTTTTTAGAAGAATGATAGTTAAGCTTGGTGCTCTATTAGTTAAACTAAGAGAAGGGCAGCCAATCACAGCAGTCTCACTCACTGATGCTGAGGCAGGGCGGCCCCTCCAGAGCCTTTGGAGAGACTGAGGATGTGTTTTTTAGAGTATGAGCTTTGGGCTGAAAAGATATGAAAACACTCCAGCCTCCCACATCCTTCTATAATTTGGGCACACATTTATTCAGGAAGCAGAAATTGAAGAGGGGTCACAGAAAATGATGGCCAGTTCTATTCCATTATGAACTAATAGTGCTACTGCTGCTGCTGCTTCTTCCTTCTCTTCCTCCTCCTCCTCTTCCTCTTCCTCTTCTTCCTCCTCCTCCTCTTCCTCTTCTTCTTGTTCTTCCTCTCTCCCTCTCTGTCTCTCTCTCCTTCCACTAGATACCTCTGTGTTGACTTATTCTAATACTGAGATTATTAGAAATTCTACATGTTTTCCGGTTACAAACAGATAACATAGGATCTATCGTGTTAATGTTCTTTGGTTTTCTAAAGAACTTTCATTGATCGTTCTTCCTAAATAATCATGTATGCGATTTTAGTGAACAAACTTTAGAACTGGAAATGAAGAAAAAAGAAAACTTAAGATCTTAAAAATCAGTTCTTTAAGAAGACATGGTGATCACTGAGGCAGATGCGTGGGTATGACTGTGGGTTTAAAATTTATATGTGGCACTGTATGAATAAATAAATTCCTCTGAGGTCAAAGCATTTTGCCCACTCTAAGAACAGAAAAGGTGAGGTTGGAAAGCAGTCAGACAAACACAAGAGAGGGTCGGTGTGTCAAACTGATCTTTATTTTGGTGCCTGACCATACAGGAGTCTCCAGCTCACTGCTGTACTTCTCTCTGTCCTGCTTTTCCTCCAGCATCTCAGTGGTACATGATTGACACCCCTGTGCTTCCTTCCCATAGCTGCCTCCAAAGCTCCTGCCTGGTTTCATTCTCTGAGAAGCACCCTCTGCCGAGTAGTGCCGTTCAATTCCCATGCTGTTTTGCCCCTGTGGATAGTTACCCTCTCATTGTCCCCTTCTGAGTTGGGGATTCACAGATCCTCCCCAGGTCTCTTGCTGAGGTTCACAGGTGACCCTGAAGCATGAATTAAACACCTAAAGGACCCCAGAGGACAGACTAACCTCATCATCACAATTCATCTCGGGGCTCAAATTACCATTAACATTTCATTCATAAAATGAAAACTGAAGACATTTTAAAATCTGCTGCTTTACATGTCAAGCACCAAAAATTGAACAGTTCAAATAATGTCTTGGCAGCTTGTACTTAACAATCCCTGATTCTTGACTTCTGAGTAGTACAGCAGCAACCCAGCTCTCTGTCCTGTTCAAGCTGTGCAAACTACTCCTGTCTTGAAGCTCTTTGCCACATTACAGCTCAGTAACATCCGCAGCTTTTCTGTAAAGGACCAGTGAGTGCGTGATTGCAATTTCTCAGGTCACATGGCCTCTCTTGTGCCCACTCAGCTCTGCCACTGGAGAGCAGAAGCAGCAGAAGCAGACAGCGACAGTTTCCAATTTCCTCAGGAAACGATTGTGGCCGAGTTTCAAGAAGACTTTCTTGACAGATGCTGCAAATTTAATAGTATATGTTTTGCATGTCTCATGACATATTATTTTTCTTTTCATTTTCAATTGTTTAAGAATGTGTTTTTAATTCTTGGTTTTCAAACTAAATAAAAACAAGAGACGGGACATGGGCATAGTCAGCAGACATCTCCCGGGATTCCAGGGTCTACCAACATGTCGTTCTGCTCAGTATAAAATGGAAAAACTCTAGCCATTCATAATTTTTATGCTATAAAACATTAGTTTACTGGTTCTGTATGCTATAGAACTAGTGCATGAAAAGTTAATAACTGTATCTATCACAATCAGTTGATGAATATTTCCTTAAATACATGATAAACATACATTATGCATATTTGTTTGATTGTGTCCATTCATACATGCTTTGATACACATGCACCAGATGTGCAGCCATGGACAGCAACTGCTTGGTGCTATGACCTGAGCCAGGTACTAGGAAAACAGGACAGAGTGGAGCAGACAGACAGACCTAGATATTCTGTCTGACTCCCAAAACCCAGTTATATAGTGACGAGAAACAAGATTAAACAAGCCTGGCATGGCAGTATGTGCCTGGAATCCTAGCACTCTGCAAGGCTGAAGAAGGAGGATCACAAGCTTAAGCCCAGCCTGGGTAACTTAGTAATTTAAGCAGACCCTGTATCAAAATTTAAAGGAAAGGGAGAGCCTGTACATCAGTGTGAAGGCCCTGGGTTCAGTCCTCTGTACTTCAAGACACAAGTCAAAACACTGAAGGACTGAGGAGATAGCTTTGCAGTCTAAGCACCTGCCTGGAAAACACAAGGACCCAAGTTCAATCCCTGGTACAGCTTGCTGTGCCAGCACCAGACCACAGGTGTGCCATGCTGACCACTGAAATCGAGCATGGTGAGGTACACCTGTAATCTCAGTGCTGGGGAGGCTGAGACAGGAGGATCGCTCTGAATCCAAGCTGCATAGTGAGACCCTATATCAATAAATAATATTTTTAAATAATGAAATACTGAAGATATGACATCAGAAAACAGGTTTGAGCTTCTGTTTCTGGTGTGCTATGAAATATTTTCTTGAGTCCCTAGTATATAAAATTGGGTTAGAAATACACTACTCGTGCACATACAACACTATGAAGGTATGTCCAGAAGTTCTTTGTAACTCCAGGAAGGTGCCTCTTCCCAGAACGAGCCTCTTCTACTTCTTAACTGTCACATCAGAACTTGCCCGTTCTGTCTTTGACAATACACATTTTCTTCCAAACTGAGCTGCTGTTCTCACTGTCATTAAGTGAAGATTTCTGGCATAAACTCTTCCGGAATTTTATACCACTCAATCACGTGCAGATATGATTAGTCTATTGACTAGACTCTAGCCTGTCAATGCATTGAACCTTTGGCTGGTTTGTTAAACAGTCTTCTAACATGGCAGCAACTGGTAGTTAAATTATCAACCCTGGAACTAGCTAAAGTCACTGTTTACAAATGGCTTAGCCTAGTATTCCCTAGCATGACTGAACTTGTGTAGAAATTACCTGAAAATAGAGCAGCTTGATTTATTTTAATGTCATGCATTTCTGTACATGGCCAGCATGCCATGGACTCAGCGGGGAGGCCTGTCCCGTACCTGTCTCCCGCATGCATGGGGCAACTGCCACAGAGGCCAAGCATATTCTTGCTCTTCACATCTCCAAGGTGGAAGAGAGAAGGGCTGTTGTTCCACTGAAAAAGCATGCAGTTGTGACCACTCACTCGTGGGGCAGAAATCAATCTTCAGGAGGCTCCAACCACAGCCCTGGCTGCTGTGTCTCCTGGGGAGCTCCCAGGTCCCCCAGGGGAACTATCAGCAAGAGCAGCAGTGCTGGGATATCGCAAGCGCGTCCCCTCCCTTGTGCCTCTGCCAGCCCAGCATAAACCCTGGATGCCCTCCCAGGTCCCTGGAGATGGGAGCCAGTGGTCCCTGCCCAGGCCCCCAGCAGGCGACCCTCGGAGGAACAGGGCTCTTCCTCCTTGGCTTTTCTGTTTGTCCTGACAGCCAGTGTCACATTTGTTCCCCACGCACATGCTCTGATGCACAATGGGAGCCTGGCCTGGCAGTTTCCTCTTCATCAGGTGGCTTTAGAGACATTTTCTGATCCAAACAAGCAGCAGAGTCTTCACATTCTGAAAGGCCTCTTTAGCAGCGATGTGCCATGCAGTGCTTCCTCCAGGACTTGCTTCTTCGGAGCATCTTCTCACTGTTGGGGCCGTTTGCTTGCTGTGATGGGTTCTTTCTCAAAAACCTATTATAGGTTTACTATTTACTCCAGTTGCTTTAACTCGTACTAAAAGCAGTGAAAGTTGCACAAAATAAAGATCCCAAGCTGGATCTTTTCCCATCTTAGTTTACTTGTGGGTTCAGTGTTTGGCTGCCTCTACTGTCAGTGCATTCCCTGCTGGACTCGCCTGGTGATGAGTCAGCTCGCTGTAGGTGGTCCCAAGCCAGTCAGCGCTGACCTGGGGCATCAGGGTTTGTGCTTCGTTCTTCTGCTGGCTCCTGGTCCTTCCTTCCTCCTCTGCAGCATGTGAGTGGCTCAGCTGCTGGACTAGTGTTGCTGGCAGCGTCTGTTTTGTGGCCCTTAGGACGAGTCAGATCACTCTTCACAGACAGCATCCGTGCCACTTTCTGGGGAAGAGGGCCCCATGCTTTCTGAAGCCAAAAACTGGTTTTTATCATTGACACAAATGACTACCTTGTGTCATTGACAGAAGTACATTTTAAGCAGAGAAAAAGGAAAGTAACATTTAGTGGGAATATAATTGCTTTGCTTGTTCAGAAAATATTTATTTATTGGTCATGCACTGTGTGAACAACATTCCCGGAACAGGTACCTGCAGTTCTCAAGGCCCATTGGTGAGGCAGTGTGGCAGACAGCGTGTAGTACATGAGCCCCAGGAGATCCGGGTACCAGTCACCATGGGCGCCCCCAGGACTGACGGCCCGAGGGTGAGATGATGAGCGATGTGGAAGGAGGGACGTCTGAGGAAACAGAGAGAGTGGGCAAAGTGGGAACGCAGCAGGTGCCGCCTGGAGCCTGTCCTGGTGTGCTGGTGGGCCTGCAGGGAGGGTACACGCCGTGGCACGAGTGGGAATGCTACATCCTGCCACTCGCTGCCCCCTCTGCATGCTGTGAGAAGGCGCTGGCGCAGAAGGAATCTCCTGTGACCTAACCACGGAGCAGCTTTAAACACACGCAGTACACCAGGGTTTCAGGAAACATGATTTGGGAGAAGCTGGTAACGAACTGAAATAGTACAAGGTGCCCAGGGCAGAGTAGAAAGCAGGCGGCAGGAGCTGACATTGCCAGGAACTTGCTGTGGTGACGAGGGGCTGTGTAGCCTGCTCATGGTCACCACAGAGAGGAGCTTTGAAGGAATGCAGAAAAGAGTCCACAGAGCTGGCAGGCGCTGGACGAGCTGGTGCAGGAGTGCTGCTGCTTCTCGGCATGGTCAGGATGGGCACACGGCAGCAGAGAGTCTTTTGTAAGCAAGGACCAGGGTCCTGAGGCACCAGCTGTGCTGACCTTCTTAGCAGTGGTGAATGGGACTCGGGAAAAGTGGGGCGAGGTAGAAGCCTGGCCTTGCTGTGAGGATTCTCCTGTATGGGCATCCTAAAGTGACAGGTAGTACTGGCTCACGGCTCTGGGCTGCAGGTCTGAGAATGCAGGCCATGCCCCGAGTGAAAGCCCTGAGGAGGGTCCTCTGTTCTTCCCTGGTTCAAGTGCTCCAGGCAGCCTGCATCATGCCATGGCTTGTGGGCACAGTGGTGCCTCTGTGGATCTCCCCTCCATAGGTCTGTGGTGGGCTCCCTTCCATAGGTCTGTGCGCAGGTTTTCTTCTTACAAGGACACTTGGCATTGGATTGGGCCCTTCCTAAGCCAAAACAGACTCAACTTCATTACATTTTCTCCGTCCTGTTTTTAAATAAGATCACATTCACCAGCCTGGATAGCAGGCATGGGGTGTGCAGTTTGCCTAGACCAAGTACTCTCCTGTGAGGGAAGCATAGGTGTCAGATCCATTTCCTTTAAGAAGCAGAGACTGGATCTGTTGTAGGGTTGGGTAGGTCGGGAGGGAGAAGCACCTTCAGTTCAGGTGCAGGAGGACAAAAAGGAAAGCGTGCGGATTTGGATCACACTTCTGTCTATGCAGACAGTTGCTGCAGAGGTGAGGAGCAGAGCTGGGTCTTGAGGACTGAGGATTACAGGATGCCGGGAGCTGGGGAAGCCCTGGATAGGATGCTTGGAGCTGGGTAGGCCCTGAGTGGGACATGGGAACTGAGGAGGCCCTAGGTGGGACACTGGGAGCTGGGGAGGCCCTAGGTGGGACACTAGGACCTGGGGAGTACCTGAATGGGACGCTGGGAGCTGGGGAGGCCCTGGGTGGGACACTTGGAGCTAGGGAGGCCCTGGGTAGGATGCTGGGAGTTGGGGAGGCCCTGGGTGGGACGCTGGGAGCTGGGGAGGCCCTGGATGGGATGTGGGAGCTGAGAAGGCCCTGGGTGGGATGCTGGGAGCTGGGGAGGCCCTGGGTGGGATGCTGGGAGCTGGGGAGGCCCTGGGCGGGACTTGACACTGGACACTGCTCTGGTACCACAGCTTCCCATGACCCAGTCACTCTGTGAGACTGAATAAGAGTGTTCTGTGGAGATATAGGTCTTGAGGGTGACATGCAGGGGAGGGCAGGAGGTGTGGACATGAGCGAGAAAGTGGATCAGGGCTAGCCTTGGAAGTAGCTGCTCATGAGAGATACCACACCTTGGGCTGCAGGACTGAGGGGAGACACAGACGTGGGAGTGGAAGCATGAGAGCTCAGGGCAGGAGAGGTTATGGCCGGCTCTTGCTGCTCCATGTTTAAGAGGCATAGCAGGTCCACACTGGAAGAGCTTGTGTGCAGGAGGAATGCCACAACCTGGAGCAGCGATGTTGTCCAGAGCCACTGGCCTAGCAGGGTGATAGTCAGGGGCATACAGGAGGGGACAGGAATCCTTGGGGGCAGAAGAACCAGGCTGTGGGTGGCTGGCTCTGATCAGTGACACACCTGAGCTGAGAGGACAGGTATGTACCTCAAAGGAGGAAACTCCAAGTAGGAAAGGAAAGCTGAGAGAAAGATGTCTGCTTCCTTCCTCAGGACAACAGCGTCCCAAGAGGGAGATCTTGAGACTGTCCAAGACTTCGGAACACAAGGTGGGAGTGAGCCACGGGCGGGGGCTAGGTAGGGACTGCGGAGAGCTGAGCAGCGGAGGCCGGAGGCAGGGACAGGAGCAACTGGGAAGGGCTCGTGGCTTCTTCCTGTCCAGTGCCATCTCCCAGTCTGTTGTGCAGGACATATAGAAGAAAGTGGACCTCTGTCCAGGTGAAATCATTAACTTCCAGGTGGGACAGAGGACCCTGGCAGTGTACAAGTCAAGAGTGTTAACCTGACCCACGTGAAGACCCACGTGCATGCGCAGGCGCACATGGGCACAGGGGGCAGCTCCTCCTAGTTGTTTCCATGATGTGCTACCTGCTCATATCAGGTGAGGCTGTGTGAACATCGCGTAGGACACAGAAGACAGAAATAAGCCCATTGCCTGCCCTCACAGGATGCAGATCACGGAACTACTAGGGGACGTTGGCCCACTGGGAGTCACAGTAGGTGTCAGTAGGTCCAGGAGAAGAGAGGGATCCAAACACAGGGCTGGGGGCCAGGGAGGAAGGTACAGTGAACCTGCCTCTGTGTTCACTGGTGACAGCACCTCTTAGGGAGGGTTATCATCTGAGCAGAAGATGCCACCATAATCCTGAGTATAGTGTTCATTCAGCTGATGGGTGAGTGATTGGAACTCCTTTTTTGTTATTTTTAATGTTTAACTTTTCAGTAGAAAGGAAATTTGGAAAAGCTCGGGATGGCGAGTCCTGTACTTCTCCTTATAATTCCTTCAAGTCATTTTATGTGTAACAGTGTTTATGTGGTAAAATCATCTCAGGAATCTGAAAATGATGGCTGGACCTTGGGTGGTTATGTCACATGGCAGTGGATGGATGAATGGATGGATAGGTAGGCAGTGGGCAGGAGGATGAGTATTATACAGGGTCGTGCTCCTGTTGTACGGGGTGTTTGCACACTCTTTATAAATATAGTAGTAGCAATGACAACTAAAACCCTTACTGAGCGTTTGCTTACATTGGGGCTAAGAATATTTCATAGCATAGCATTTTAAGAAGCCATCCGATCAGATCCGTGAGGCATGTCCAACTGTCCATTCTGCACATGAGTCAGGCACACTTTAAAGACATTAAATTCTGTATTTGTGGTCACTTATTAAGAAGTGGAAACTAGAACTGAGGTGTCAAACTCCACACCGTTGGCCTGTGAGTTCACATTCAGATAGCTCCACCTGTGTTTGTTGAGTACCAGCTTTATGAAATTGGCTGAGAGCTAAGAAGACCTTTCTAATGAGTGTCCTCCCTGGGGAAGCACAGTCCGTGGCAGTGCTGGCCACTCCGCTGCCCTGAGGAGTCTTGAGGGCTCCAGGTGTGCTCCCTGTCAGCACAGAGCTACTGCGCATGTGCCCTGAGCTTGCACGTGGACCTGCGCCCTTGAGAGTGCTGAAGCCTCCCTTTTTTGTGGTGGTACTGGGGGTTAAACCCGAGGTTTTTCGCTGAGCCGTATCCCAAGCCCTTTTTCTATTTTTACTTTGAGACAGGGTCTTGTTAAGTAGGTAAGTTGGCCTAGCTGGGTTTTGGACGCACACTTGCAACCCTGCTCTGGCCTTGTACGGGGATTACAGGCCTGCACTACCACATCCACTGTACTAGACTCCTGTTTGACCTCTTATCTCCATAGCAACCATGTTAGGGGAGCTGGGCAGGTGGCTCCCACTATGTGAGGTGTATACTGATAGCACTCAAGGCATTTTTGAGTGCAGTCCCAGCCCTCACCGAGGGCCCTCGGACACAGCTCTGACCTCTTCCCTGCCGTGGGAGGGTCCCAGAGTGAGCTATTTAGGGCAAATAAAAACTATATGTTCTGGGCAACAAAGGAGACTTTGGTGTGAGATGGGTGGGTTGATAAGATTCGTTGGTGGACCGGTTTTAAAGATATCTCAGCGTGTAGCCTGGCAGGCGGCCACATGCCTCTCATAGATGCAGAATTTCTGCCACAGCAAATCCCAAGGCCACACCATGGGCCTTTTTGTTTCCTGAGCCCTCTCTGGTGACCCTGAGTGCTTTGTGCCAGCAACAGAGTATCCCACAGACAAGAAGTGTCCTCTGGCCCTGGCCCACACTCCCAAATTCCAGGCTCCTCTGTAAGGCGTGGCTGCTCCGACAGGGCTGGGCAGTTGGAGGCACACAGGTACCGCAGTGCTCAGTCTGAAGATGGAAGGGGACCCCAGGCCTCCTCCCCTGAGCAGTGGCTTTCACCGCTGACTTAGCTTGAGGTTTCTGTCCAAGGGCCAGGAGTCCAAGAAAGACTGCTCACGGGCATGAGCCCCGCCTGTCTTTACAGGAGCTGAGCTCAGCAAAGCCCTGCATCCCAGCTTCCTCTGCAAGGCCTGAGCCTGCAGGCCACACCATAGCCAGGGCCCAGCCTGTTCACAGCAGCTCAATCAGGAGGTGTTCGGGAGCAACAGGGAGGGTCTCACCAGGTCACCTCTGCCTATGGGAGGCAGCACAGCTGTCCTCAGTTTCCCGGGAGATGGACAGGGACGGTAGTCTCAGTAGAACCCAGGAGCTGCTTTCTGGCAGGCCTGTCAAGCAAAGCAGAGGCAGAGCTTGGTCCACCAAGTAATGCTTCTCTGCACACCCTGCATGCAGACCTGCCTTACAGGAGCCTGGAAATCCTCTCCAGACAGCCGGTGGCCTGCTTTATAATATTCTTCAAAACAGAATCTGGCTGAGCTCTAGGCCTAAGCACAAAGAGCTACCTCTACTGCCTTTTTCTGTGGTTGTCTTCTTGTTTTCTTGAAACCTGCCTGGGGGGGGGGGAGTAGGAGATTGAATATTGTCTTTAAAGTACAATAACTAAAGTGCTAGGCAACTGCTAGTTCTCTGAAGCCCTCAATTTCCCATGAATTTCCTGGCTCTAAACAAAGGTGTCATGAGCTCAGAATCTCTGCTGCTCAGACCAAGCAGCCACAGTGAAGAGTTGAACGTGGATTTGCAGATTCTTACTTTGCCACAGCAACTGGAGGCTTAAAACAGGAGCACTCTGCTAATGTAGATCAGAAAACTGCTGTGATAACCTTTGCAGTCTCTATTGTGCTATCTGATGGAAAATATCTGGAAAAGTGCATATCTTAAAAGCGTAAGTTTACCCTAGAAGGCTGAAGCAGGAGGATGAAAGCTCAAGCACAGCCTGGAAAACTTAAGACGTCCTCAAAATAAAAGAGAGGAAGACTGGGGATATAGCTCAGTGAGAAGACCAGGAGTTCAATGGAAAAAAAAAAAAAGAATTTAAAAATAGCAAATCAAATCAAAATAATTAAAGATCTTGTTCTGTTTCTGGATTCCACAGTAGTGGTTTTGCTGTCCTATTCCATGCTGCCATTTTGTGTTAGCAGCTAAGCGTGAACATGGGCAACTTTGGGAAGTGACATACACAGGCATGTGTGGACATGGGTTCATCTTAGATAGTACTTCCTAAAATGGCCACAAGCCAGGTAACTAGACTTTGAATGCCTTTATAAGTAAAACATTCAGAATACCCACCCAACAGTTCCTCTGAATTTTGTCTCTGTGTGTGGATCTGTTATAAAAGTAACCAAGATGTCCCGTTGCTGTGTGAAGGACTCCAGAGCCCCTGCAGGAACTGCCCCATCCCAAGTATCTTCTACGTGGTGTTCCCACATGAATAGTGCTGTGTATTCTGCAATCTGTTTAGTGCTTCATCCTGGGGCACCAGTGGCAAGTTCGCACAAACCAGAACACACAGGGAAGAACAGCAGCAGCCCTACCCCTCTAGGAGCTTTCTTTCTTTCTTTCTTTTTTTCTTCAATTTTTATTGCTTTATTTTTAATTTTACTTATTTATTTTTTCCATAATTTTATTAAGAAACAAATAGCAATGAGACAATTTCAAACCAAATTGGTAGGACAGTT